>JANHGL010000617.1:0-27057 GCA_024611195.1 Ceyx melanurus
CACACAGGGGCTCGGGGGGAAGAAGCGGGTTGGAAGCCCTCCAAGGAAGGGGCCTGAGGGTGGGGCTGGCACCGGGGACAACAAGCCTGAGGTAGCCGCGCTCCTAAACTCAAGTTTAGAAGAAAATCGTCTCCTGAATCACTTCCTGAAAGGATCAACTTAGCGACACCGTGAATAAAGCAGAACCACCCACGAAGTTACACTTCGTATTTACACGCTTATCACAAAATGAAGTTTGCATTCTCATGTCCTTTGAAGATGGGAACAGTTTGTTCCAGGGACCTTTGCTTTACCCTTTTTGTTTTATTTGTTATATGTAATATAACATAAACCTCAGCACTACAAACAGAAGGCAATGGGAAGGCTGCTTGCAAAGTCTAGTGCCAGCTAGCAGTTAACTGCCCTGGGTAAACAAGCTCCAGACTCCTTCAAAATCCCAGGATAACTGGGAATCCAACCCATGTCTGGGAAGAGAGAGGCTGTGGCTTGTTACTGGGACCACTTTTGCTGACAACAATGCATTTTCTACCCTCAGCTATAAATCCCAGGCTGATAACTGGTCACTCACCTGCCACGTAGAGGGGTTTGCCCAGGGAAACACCCCTCAGCACACCCTGCTCTGGAACATATGCAAGAGAAAAGTATAAATATATAAATATTTATTCCCCCAATATAAAAGGGGGGAAAAAAATATCTTGGAGGTTTCCAGATCCCTGATGAATTCTCAGTGCAGATCAACTGATGATCTGTATAACAAGGATGCTTAGTTTTAAAGTGAAGATCTCTGCACATAAATGGTGGCCTCACTGCCATTAAGACTACACCAGTTCATGTTTACCTGTTATTAGACAAAGCATTTTGGAGAATTACCTGATTCTTAGAGGTTGATCCTAAATATTCTGCCCATCTTCAGCTATTTCCTCAAACTGATGTCATTTCCACTCTTTCACAAGCTCCCTTCAAATCTAAACACCTTCTCCTCACTTGGAAGTCCTACATTAATCAGTTAAAGAACACAGGGGTCTCCCCCTTTTCTTAGACTTAACTCCCCTGAGACTTTTGTCTTGCCTCTTAAGTCCTTCCACAATCTTCTCTTACTCTTGCTGTGAATCTCCTCTCACTTTTGGCAGGAAATACTTCATTACAAGCTTCCATCTTCTTGACATCAGTATTCCTCATGCCCTCAGTTCTGTGATAGACTAAAATCTCTGCTGAACACTGTCTCCAAAACACTCACTGTATAAAAGATAAACAATTACATCTCCATCAGAGCAAAAAAATCCAGTATCTAATTTCAGGTAAATAATAAATCCCTTTGGCAGATACTGTCATGCTGCTTCTGTAGCCAAGCAACCTCACACCTGGTAATTTAGCAACCTAGTGCTCAATCCATAGGGCTGTACTTAAAAAAAAATATAAATAAAATACAAGATGAACATAATTTGGCATCAGAACTGTAAAGAAGTAGCAAAGCCATGTGTAGAGAGAAAAAAAACCCCATTAAACTTTAAATTACTAAAGCACATCTTTATTTTGCAATTAAACAATTAAGATCCACAAGTAAACTATATATATATTTTCAAGTCTGTACCTAGACAACTATTTGTCAACTGAAATTAAATATATCCACAAAATATGCATAACAGCATCTTTTTTTTTTTTTTTTCTTTTTCACATAATAGAATGAAATTTTACTTAAGACTAAAACAAGACTTGTTAAATGTTAATTAGCATATTCATCCTGGGAACTGCTGGTTTTCGGTAGAAGTTAGTGTATCATTTTAATGGCAAGGAATTTCATTTTATCCAAAGGAGGACAAATCCATAAGGCCCTTTAAAGCATACAGTAGCTGCAGTGACAAAAGCTGAATTGATTTTCACATTGTCCAGTGTTGACCAATTAATTTCAAGTTTCCATCCTTCTCCGTGTAGCCACCACGGTGGCTTTTAGGTCGTTTATTTTTTAACTCCCCTTCATGTGCTTTGAAACAAATTTCTAGGCAAAAATCTACCTCTGGGAAGAACATTTCCCCCCCTCCAACGTGAATAAAGTCACACAAGAGTTAGTCTAACCAAGAAAAGAGCTGTTGAGATGATTTACTTCCCACGTGCAGTCCATTCAGCAGTATGAAACTGAGATGAGATTTGACAACTGAAAGCCAAAGCTGGAAATGTAAATTAACTAGCAGAAAATATTGCCACCATCTGATTGTTAATAGTGAGCTAAATAATTTTTCCCTTTGTATTTACACGTAGTATAGCACCTGTTACAGGAAAATAAAAAAACACCACCCAAACTTTACCCAAAAAGCCCTGCCAAACTGGTTAAAACTGGGATCACTGGTAAACAAACCAAACAGAAAACAAATGTGGATGCACTGGATGAAATAAAACCTTTTGTTTTCTTACCTTCCTTTTCCTTTAAGATTATTAGGGGTTGTTACTGCGGTGCTTCAATGTACTGAGATAATTGCACGGGGTTGTTATAGTCTAGTCTTTGTGGATATATTCTAAAGAAAAAACAAACAGCTTAATGTAAACTGTTTAACCCTTTCAACTCCTGCCTCAGGCCCCTGGCCTAGGAGCAAAAGGGTGACAACTTTTTTCAACTTTGTTGTGCATTATCTTTAGTTATCAAAATTCAAATAAGTTAAGTAAAAAAAAGAAAAAAAAGAAAATACTGATTTCCAGGTAATTGATCTAATGTTAAAAATAAAGCATAGCAGAATCATTTACAGTAAACACAGCTAATCTGCAGCGAGCTGAGAGAGATCACAGAGAGAAATACATCAGTACCCTGTAGTTTCTATTTGCACCTTTTGTTTTTTCCCAAATGCAAGCTTTATATGCTTTTGAAGACAGAAAAATATTGAGATGATCATTATTAGTATCTTATATCCTTTTTTTTTTTCTGAAATTCCCTCAGAAACACATGAACAATAAACCAGGAATGGCTGGAACAACAGAAGGTATTCGTACCAGGGCTTAATCTGAATCAGCTCTGTGCAGAAACCCACTAAGCATCTCTCTCCAAACCCAATTTCTTTTGTCCAATAGTTCAGTCAGTAGTAAGCATGAAATAAAGTGCTACTATTCAAACATCAAAACACTTAGAAAAAAAAAAACCAAACCCCAAACAATCCATTTTTAAAAGGTGTAAGCTTGCTAAATATGAAATAACACAACCGTCAGCCAGTCCATGAAACCACAGAGAATAGAATGATAAAAACAAAAAGCCACTAAAATAGCTATTTCTTCCACGAGGTTACTGATATGAAGAGATCAAAATCTGAATTGAAAGTGAAAATTTCAGTGTTTTTATAAAAAGAAAAAGTGATTTCTCTCGAATTTGAAGCACTGAGTTGGCAATGAGCAAAACACCCCAGAGCTTACAGTTTATGCACCACTTGCTGGAGAAGCCCTAGAAACTGGAAAGGCTCACACTGGTGGTAGGAGCCAGCACAGAGGTAAAAATCCAGTGATCAACTGGCTTCCTTTTCAGACTGCTAAAGAAACAAACAGAAAAAAATCAGTTTCAGTGTCTAAGTGCAGTGGGATAACAGACTGGACAGAATAATTCCACTGAACCAAGCCAACCACTTCCCTCTGCAACAGCTTCCCCATCCCTGCAACTTCAGGCAAGATCCACATCTAACCAATGGCTATGTTTTGACCTGATTCTGATATTCAATCCTAGCACTAAAAGTAGGAATGGAAAAGAGCTCAAGACAAAAGGTGGGTCCTTCAGTGAGCAAAACCACCCAGCCAAGGTGGGAACCTGAGAAGTGAGCTACCAAGAGGCTACATAACAGAGAGTGGCATTCCTGCACCTCCTGAAATGCACATTTGTGGAACTTCCATCTGGATCCACTCCCCCCCTTGATCCTCAGGGTTGAGGCTGATGAAGATTGCCTGCCCAGGCACAGACTGGCTGCTCTGTGGCCAGAACTACAGCCTATGTATTGGACAACTACTGCTTGGCAACGGGTGGATCTGCAGTTTGTCAATGCCCATGCTAATTCCCTGAGCCATCCAACATCCCCCACACACCTGCATGCACACTGCAGAAGCATCAAAACATCACCCAGTTCAGCCTCACAGCATAGCTGGAGCTCCAGTGTCTCTCTGCCAGTCTTTCCTTACTCCCCATCTCCCAGCTGCAGCAGCTCTGCTGCCTCCTGGCCCTTCCCTGGGTACCAGGGAGCTTTCTGGCAGGTCTCCATGGAATGCTGCTGGCTGCACTGGCTCCATAACTAACTCCTCGTGTTCCTTAAGCTCCAAACTGCTTTCTCACCCTTCTTCTAATAGATGGTGTGCCAGACTGTAATCAGATATTCCAGAAGTGTTACTGCTTTATCGAGCTGGGCCATGAGTTTTCCAAGTTGAACAGAGGGGCAGAAATGTCAGGTAGCATCAAATGGAAAATCATTCCTTCTCTTTCTCCTAACTGGAAGGAAATACATACAATTAAAATGAATTAAAGGAGTATTTTACTGCTTAAGACTCATGAGTTATTTGAAATATCAAATGCTTCCAAATTCAGGATAAACAAATTGTTCAGCTCTGTTACCTGCTGTATTTCTGGGTGGACTGGCTGACAACCTGCAGGTAGTTGGTTAAACAAGACCTGTGTCTTATTTCATATTTAGCAAAAAAAAAAGAAACAAAAAATGCCCCCAAAACAGTCAAAGCCCCCACTAGAGCCCCATGTCATTCTGCTAAAATACCCTTCAAATCCACTTGAAACAAGAGATGGTAGTGGTAGTTTTCAATCAGAACCTAAAAGGAAAACAGAAGTCTTAACATTATACACTGGCACAAAATTGTCATAATATTGCTCTTATTTACATATTTTTCTTTTTTTTTTTTCCACTGGGTTTGTATCATGGAAGTGTTACAAGCATACTCTTTCCCACACCCACCCAACATTTTTCCTAACCAAATGGTATGAAAATAATTATTCATAAAATCCAACAGTCATAACACCAATCATGTATAGAAGTCTGAAAGATACATTCATGTTTTGTACAGCATGAAACATACAAAAACTTCTTTTAAAAACTCTGAAGCATGATACAGATCTTCATAACCCAAAGTAAAATATTTAGCAGTTTTGCTTTTTTTTTTTTGGCCATATAAAAATATTTCCAAGGCCATTTATACCACAATGGGTAGAAACACATGAGCAAATGCTTTGTGGTGCAGAAAGGCTTCAATGCTCTTTTTTTTTTTTCCCCAATCAGTTTTTTTGGTTCTAACTCTCCTGGCTTCAGAAAAGCCAGTAAGTCACTGATGGCCAATTAGCTAAGAATAATTACTTTGCTTCCCCCCCCCCAACCCAGTGCAATGAGTCAGTAGGAAACAAATCAGCTTAAGTCAATGCAGAGGAAGATTTTGAAGAGACTTGTTCCTCTTGCTTGTGTTTTGTCATCAAAAGAGACAAGCAGTAAAATTCCCACACTGAATTGTGGTATAAACGGGTCTTTCAAACTCAAACTGCTTTGGCAACTCTCCATAAGAATATTTCACTATGTGACATACCAACACTAGATCATGTTGCTATAAACTCCATTGCTGATTTCCCTCAGGAAAAAAAAAAAAAAGGTAAATGCTATTTTCATTTATAACTTGACTAGGAAGTAAATTTCTTTCAAGATAATGAACTATTTTAAGTGCTCAGTTTAAAATAACCTTCCAACTAGCCAGCATCTCAGCTAATAACCTTGTCACATGGAAGTTAAAGCTTGTACTTTGCTAAATAAGAATTTTCTTTTGTGGCAAATGGCTTGAAATAAAACTGAGATTAAAGCTACCAGATCCAGAGATTCTTGTAAGATTTATATTTCACTAAGGGATAATATTGATTTAAGCATCAAATCTAGAAATATAATTAAGAGGGCCACAGGCCACTTAACATTATTTTGCTTCCTAAAAATATTTTTAAACTCTATCTTCCATTTGGCATTGTGGTTCATGTTTATTACTAAGTCATAAGCCAGGATTTCACTTTGCCTGAATCCCTTTTCACTTCATAGTTCATAGCTGATCTCTTTCAAATGTCCATAGAACACAGTATATTATATAATTCTTCAATAGTTAAAAATCATTTACTGTAGAATTTTCCATTTTAATTCTATGCTCCATATAGCTTACAAGAACATTTTCTGGATAAACATTTTTTTTTAGGAAACCAATAAATTAAACTTTTAAATAGAGGGCAAAAAGTTCTGTGGTCACAGGGCAGTCAAAGAAGTGACTGCTGGTTTTCTTACAGTATATTACACTGGCTACCTTGCTTCTGACTTGGCTTCACCTAGACTGGAAAAATACTGAAAAATTGGGATATTTCTGTGTCTTTAGAATGAGCTCAGATACTGTATCAGAAAGACATTTCTTACAAAACCTCTATCTACTGAAATAAGAAGCAACCCATACGAACTGGAACAGTTTTGCACAAGCATAACAGAAGGTGACTGGGCTCATTAAAGAATTAGAATAAAGTTCTGGGATAACTTCCTAGTGTTCTCCCCCCACCCCCCAACACTTCAAAAGAAAAGGCAGATCTGCACCAACATGGCTTGAAATCAACTAGGAGGACTTAAGAAGTAATTGGTTAGCAGAAAATGGAATTAAATCACATCTGATCCAACTTAATTCTCAGTGCTATTAAAGAGTTATGATCTAATGGAGTAAGACAGCTCTTCTCAATAAAAGGATAAACCAAAGTATCAGCTTCTAATCACCTACCAGCATTTCAAAGTAAGCTGCTAGTAAGTTGCTAGTTGGAAGGAATCAAGGAATGTGTCAGACTTTTCACAGCACACAGCAGCATACAGTGCTCATTATTAAGTTGGCAGAGGTGCTTTTGCACGTGGGTACTTCCAGAAGGAAAAAGAGAAGGATATTTCATGACCCCTTGTGGTAACATTCCAAGCACCAAGGGCCCTTTCAGAAACCTGAACCCGTGAAGAGAAATGATGACAGGACAACACCACCCCCACAGAACCATGAGTGCCTTTCACTGGATGTACTGCTGTAAGTCTGAAGGCACTTAAGGGGTTAAGACACAATGCATGCACTAGTTCCCATCAGGTCATCTGAAGTCACACCAATCAGAATACACCAGTGGATGACACACAAGCTGTGTCAAAGAAATGCTGTTTATTATTATTATTATTCTTATTTTCTCCTCTTTTTTTTATGTTTATTGTTACTCTTTTGTACAAGATGCTGGTAAGTGGGCATTATGCAGCTACTGCTGGGTTAACACAGATGCCAGCTTTTTTTTTTTCTCCTAACAACCAGCTGGTCTCTAGTGAGTGTAGGACAAAGTGTGCTGCATCAGTAGGCAGTGTGTATCTAGCTAATATTGGCAATATTGCTAATGTTGTAAAAAAAACCAAACAAACCCCAAAACAAAACAGTGAGAGTCTGTACATAGTAAATAAACCTAGCACTGGAAAAAGACCATGGCTTAGTGTATTTTTTTTTTTTCATGGTTTTTTTTTTTCATTTTAAGAGACATGGGTGTAAAACAGAGTGAGAATTCCAAGCCTTGTTTGGAGCAATTCAACCAGAAGCGCAGTATATGGCACTAGCAGGAGATCTCCTAGATCACCCTGAACACAACCAGTTCTTTCAGCTGATGGTTTGTTCGGAGCAAAGCACGAAAATCAAGTCTTCAAACAGATGAAGGTTAGAAGAGTTTCAGAGACTGATTTTGTTTCAACGTAAAGTGCAACAGTGCTGAAGTTTTCCAAGTCCTTTTGTCAATTCTTTGCTGTACTTCACTTTCCTGCAAGCAGTATTATGGCACAAAGAATGCTGCCAGTTCAGTGGAGAGGACAGGATTCCTCCATTGATATCCTAGTTTGTTTTGTTTTTTTTTTGCTCTTTACTTATGCAGTGATGCTTGTAAAGGTTTAATAAATCCTTCTTCATACACCTTCAAAATAGCTTCACATACAAATCTGTATTGACTCTGCAAAGGAAAGTAGAGTCAGTGAACTGAAAAGAAATTTAACTGAACTGTGTCATTTGGAAGCAAAAAAGGCCTCTAATATTTCCCAATCCCATTCTCTGGACAGCTCAAGAACTGTGTCCCAAAGTCAGTTTAGGAAGCACAAAACAGAAACTTTATCTTTTCAATAGGAGAATGGGATAAACAGCACTTGGGAATATAGCCCAAGTCATAACTTCTGTTATGACACCATCACCTATTTAGTCCCTTTCTGGTCTTCACTTCATTACTGAAGTTTCACTGACCTGAGGTTTCCATGCAGTTGGATTTAGAAGCTACAGTTCCAAAGTATTTTCATATTTACATTAATTTGGGCACTGCCCTCTCCAAATGAAATTTGTTTCATGTTTTAAAAAGCTGCAACTCCAGATTCTTAACAACATATAATGTCTAGTTCTGCAATCTATTCAAGCCTAGCATCTGCATGCATAGAGGCCACTAATATTTTAAAGAAATAAATCGTTCAAAACCCCAATAGTAATTAAATTAGAATATGAAGAAACCCGCAGCAGGCATGTTCATGGCGCCCTCTTGTGGGCACCAAGTGAATCTCTCAGGATACACAATCCCAAAGCTGTCTCTGAAATCTTAAAAAACACCCAACCACTACTCCAAATCTTTTATTATCCCCTTCTGTCTCATGCAAGAAACACCTGCCACTCACTGAAGCTTGAAAACTCTGGTTTCTCCAAGAAAAAATTAGGAGACCAGAAGATACTTGGCACGTGCCATGAAAAAATGTATTTCAACCCCTTATCACCTCCTACCTTCCCCAATACAACTTTCTTCCCCTCAAATCACAAACAGCAAGAGCTATACTGTATTATTTTTTTTGTATTATCATTTTCCTTCATCCTGTCTTTGCTAGCTGAGAAGTACAACCTTTTTTAAGTGGAACATGACTATTGGCCAGCAGCACTGAATGGCAGGTGACCTAGAAATGGAAGCCCATTTGTCAACCTGGATTCTCTCCAAAGAGCACAACAAGTTTATTCAGTGATCAGAGGAACAGCAGCAGCTCTAAAAATTACCTCAATGAGCAACAACCCTCAGGTCACTGTGGGAAAGATTTGATACTGGATCTAGTGCCTCCTCTTCTTCAAAATACTTGCTCTTTAAAAAACTAGTAGTAAAATTACACAGGTGATTCTTGATAAAAAAAAAAAAAACAATTCAAAATTGAAAAATCACTTCAAAATTGCAAGTGATCAAAGCTTGGAACAACTAAGAGTCCAAGTCAGTTTTGTTTTGTTGTGTTTTGTTTCCTGAAAGACAACACAACAAATCTTTTGACTTTTTAGATTTATTTTTTTTTCTACTAAAATAAACACAAGCTGCTCTCAGAAATGCAACACCTGATAAAAATAAAGACCTTCTAATTATGTTCTAAAACTTCTGTAAAATTCTGAAATATAATACATGAAAACAACATCACAATTATCTAAAAAACCCCAAACATTATCAATCCAGGAAAAATTCTAACATCAAATGCTGAGAGCACTGAAAAAATCATGGTAGTAAGTTTTTTCAGAATAAATACAGTTAATTCTTTGATGTATCTCACACCAGATTTAATTGCACTGATTTTTCAACTGCAGTTTCTCTGATTATTCCCCTTCCATTGAGTCACGACAGGACAGTTAAGGCTTGTTTTCATTCTAAAACAACATCAAATCACTGCATTGTATCACTGCATGATTTTCTTGCTTGGTTTGGGTCTGTGTTTACCTTTTGTAGTACTCCCATTCTTCTGGAATTAGGCTCCTGCTCTCTCCACTGAGTAATTTTTATACCACTGAAAATTGACCTTCTTTTTTTTCATATGAATTATCAGGTGTCCCTGAAACAGCTGCTGCTTTTTTCAAGTCATCTTTGTAGAGATTTGGAGAATTGCTCCTTTCCAACAGCCTTAGCAATTTATTTCTGCCTGGAGCCAAGGCCACAGCTACACTGGGTAAAGGTGACCTCTTCTCAATACAGTAAGGATATTAAAAGTCCATCTAATGATGGGACTGGATGATAGGAAATCATTTTTCTGCAACAGAACAGCAAGCATGATACTCACAGGTGTTTGGATCATCATGGCTCTTTGATCTCTCATGGTTCTGACAATATCTAAGGGGTAAACAGGCTGATTGCACTCAATGAGACACATAGCTGTCTCCATAGTGATAAGAACTCCTGTTCTTCCAATCCCAGCACTGAAACACAAGACAGAACAAAAAACTCCAGTGAAAAATGACACCAGGTGTTTGGAACAGCATTCATACTTAATGACTTGTCTTCTGAAGGATTCTTAAGGCAGGGTTTAGTATCAGAATCAGGCTTTGAATACAGGATCAAACCCCTGTTTTCAAATGCCAGAATTATCTCAACTCTTACAACTAGTATTTCAGTAAATACATCACTTTTATAGAATCCTAGAACTATCTGGGTAGGAAAAGACCTTCAAGATCATGGAGTTCAACCATAACCCTACTCTACATGTCCCCTGCCAAACCATGCCCCTGAGCACCATGGCTTCTCAATTAATTAATATAAATATTCCAAAGTTTGCAACTAATTTGTTCTGATTTTGAAGCATAAATTCAAATTCAGTCTGGCCAAATTACTACCTTAAATCTTTGCCCAGAAGGTGGCATTAAAGCTACTGTGTATTTCAGTGGTGTCATAAGAATTTGATGACAAGATGTAAATGTGCTAGTTATATAAGATTATTCAAGAGTTTTTTATATTTCTGGAATATACATGTATAGAATGTATATGCAAAATTCTTTCTCAAATCCAAACAGCATCTCTCAAAGAACCTAGTGACTCATTTCAGAGCTTCAAAAGATTCAGAGAAGGGTAACAACACTGAGGAGAAGTGAATGGAACTGAATTGGTGGCTCACTGAGATGAGCAAATCTGTTCATACTCTCCAAAGTTCTTTTGTCTCTGCAGACTTGCTCACTTTATACTGCAGAAGTTGTATCTGGCTACTATTTTCACAACACTATCAACCCAAAGCATTTCAATAATGGAAGTTGAAGAACAGTATAATTTAAAACAGTGGCATTTTGGTACTGGTTGTTAATTAGGAAAATTCAACCTCACCAACATAAAGCAGAAATTAAAGCAATTAAATACAACTTCTGAACATATTTTTCATTCATCATCTTCAATAAATGTCTAATTTAATTCTAAGTAGATAATTCTTTAATCATTACATATCCACTCATGTTTTCTGTTCTGGATTGGTTACAAAGCCTTTCTGGAGTTTCATAGACTATAGTCACCATGAGGAAAAAGGTTCCTAAGTATCTTTTGCCATTTCCCTGAATTATTATAAACTGCCAGCACTGTAAAGAAACCAAATTAGAAGAAACCAAATAAAACCCCTACACAACCCAATGCATGGAGCTACTCAAAATGTTGCTTACTGACAGATGATTACAATTGAAAAGGATTCATTTTCATGTTGCATTCTCCTGTCACTCCCAAAGCAGATCAAATTAACTGTTTATTTCAACAGCAAAGCACAGAAAAGCTATTTGGGGATTTAATGAAGCTGGCAAAAACTGGGTACCTGCAATGAACAACAACTGGCTCATCTTTGCCAGCCCTCTTCTTCCTCACAAGACACACGAAATCCAGGAAGTCACTGGAATCATCAGGAACCCCGTGGTCAGGCCATGCTATGTACTGGATTTGGGTGAGGTGGCGACTTTCTTCCTTCTAATCAGAAAGAGCAAGTTTATTCATGGCTAATACAGGTCCCCTGAGCTGACTTGACAATGACACAGAGAAGGAATTTTAACTTCAAATCGACCAAAAGGCAGCTCTACTAAACTGGCATCTCATCTGGTAACCCAAGCAGTGAGGAATGAGTGTCAACTAAATTCCAGATACTCATTCCCAAACATTTCTGAGATGGAAATGCTGGCTGGAGAGGCTCTGGAAACTACACATGCCCTGATAACCATGCAATGCATGTCCAAGGGGGTCACTGTTTCCATGTAGTTGCCAATCCCCATCTTGTCTTTCTCCCAGCAGGATTTCTGTTCCATCTACTCACACATAAACTCCAAGACAGAATAACTGAGAACTGTTCCCTCTACAAAGACAGATTTTCAGCTGCAATAATAAATTATCTCTAGTGTCTCGTGTTTTGAAAAGGGAGTAACAAGTTTCTCAACTTCTTTAATTACTCCTTTTCTTTGGCCAGGGCATGAAAGACACCAGTAAAGACTTTTAAGACAAATAATACATATTTTATGTGAATTAAAACCAGGTAATATGATTATGGAAACAACATCTTTGTGAAATAAATATATATAATGATTTTACCTCCAGATTAGTCAGTGTCATTTCTCGAAAGACATAAGCAGGATTTCCTTCTTCTGAATGGCAGGTAATCTGGAAATTCCCATATGATGAGCTTCCTGATGGCTCTGGCCAGTACTGATGGCATTTAACCTAAGGTCAACACATGTTGGGAGATGGCTGTGTTTAAATTCACAGTATTATTTCTATTCTTTCTAGTTCCTTAGACCTTTGTTCGTTAAAGAGTACTGAGATAATTTTGTCATCACTATTAAATTTACTTACCAAACACACTGTGTTACTTAGTGTTTCTAATGTAAGGTATCACAGAGATTTCCTGGTTCTTATTTCAGGAGGACACACACCCCAGCTCTGGAGGTTATTTTAACTGCAGATTGATGCCTTTAACTTCCATTTCAGTTTGGTTTTTTATTTTATTTTATCTAGAAATATTCCATCTTAACACTTGAGTGACAAAAATGCTGCTTAATAAGCATTTCTGACCTCTCAAACCCTCATCATCTCCAAGTACATTTATATGGGAAAAGAACAAGTGAGGAGGGGGGGAAAAAAAAAGGTGATAAGCAGCAAAAAGGTTGCTAAACTAACACAGAAATTAGGGGGATGCAGATGGTGGTTTGATAGGCTCTGGATGAAGTCAATGAATGAGAAGTTCCAACACTAAGATTTGCAGCTGGATGGCTTCAACACTTGGTTCCAGAGGTCATTTCAGCTCAAGTGGACTTTTGTTTTTCCAACCCACCTGGCGATTCTTTAAGAGCAGCCAGATTTGCAGACTTCCTGCTCCAGAGACATCCTGGCATGCAGTGGGATAGTGATGTCAGTAGCCTCATGATCAGCTTTAGAGCAGGGAGTCTGCCTATGGGTATAAGACAGATAAGTCCTTTTATTTGGTTATTAAGCAGCTCTCCAAAGAACTCCACAAAGACCAGGACTGAAAGGGTGGGGGAACCTCAGAGAACTGCTGTTGCAAGTCTGTTCTTAGCAGATCTGCAAGGAAAACTCCAATGAAAAGGGCACTTGTACTGAAATTCCCTCTCATTGTGTTTATTTGGGTGCAGGCAGCATCATGCTAACACTGAGCCACTGAAAAATGGCTCAAAAATGCTGCAACTCCCCTGGATTTTCATTATATTTAGAGGCCTGACCTCCCAGAAAATATATGGTTATTAAATCATGAGAATACATAAAGACAGCAAAACCACAGTCCAAGTTGATCACAACACCCACAACCTAGTAAAAATCCACCTTCAAAAGGGATCCTCAATGTGGAGAAACTCCACTGAACTATTAGTCCAGACTGTCACTTCTGTCCACATCTTCAGCCAGACACTGCTACTGTGGATGCTCCAGACTATTAGCAAAATAATTCTGCAGTTACACTCTGTATGACCAGATTTGGTTGTTTTGCCTGTCTCCACTGGACAAAGTTCCATAACAAACAAAGCTATTAAGGGGAAACTATAGCTTGAAAACCCAAACAAACCACAAAAAATCCAACTGAGGCCTTTTACAGCACCATTTATGACTAACTACTTGATTACCAGTACTCCATTTTTACACATCTTTGTATGAAATGACTTAAATGACAATGATTCTTTCATACAATTAAAATAATGTTTGCAGCCACAGAGGAAAATTTGATCAAAGATTTTAGATTTCAAGCTTGTCAAGGATTCTTCTCAAGACAGCCACACAGGCAGGGGATCTCAACACTGCAAAGTTGAGTGAGGCCACCTTAAAAATAAACCAAACCATATTCTCTCTACATATCAAAGTAGTAATCTACAAAAGCTCATGAAACTTCCTGGAGTTCCTCCTTTTGAAGTTAAGAGGAATAATTTTATTAAGGTAAATTTTAGTTACTTTTAACTCTACAATAAAGAATCAAATGAAGAAGCCTAAAACACTTGAGGAAATTTATTATTTCAATGTATTACAGAACTCAACAAAGTTTAAGTATTTGCTACACTAACAATATCAGAAGGTTTCATGATGGGATGAGGTATTTACCACCTCTCTGGGCAATCTGTCCAGTGCCTCACCACCCTTCTCATACAGTATTTCTTCCTTACATGTAGCCTAAATCTACCCTCTTCCAGCTGAAAACCATTACCCTTGTCATACAACGTCCTGACAGCATATTCCTCTCATTCTTTAAAGGCTGATCAGCAATGGGTTTTCTCCAAAGATTTTTCAAGGGGTATGTGAGGAAATCTTGGACTTACTCTGCCCCGTTCCACTTGTGTGGTTAACATGACAACCATGGATGAGCCTTGTTCCCAAGTCATCTGCCAGAAATCAGGACACGTGTTGGGTAATGGGCCTTGGCAAGCAATGTACTGGTTTATGATGGTGGAAGAAGGGATTTCCATCTAAGAGAGGACAAAGTCATGATTTTCATTCAGGCATCAGACATTTAGCATTTAGTAGCTAATATATTAATATAAAGCATTAACTACATTAATTCCATGGATTGTCAGTAAAGATGGATTGACACAGAGAATTCTTCCAAGTGTTTCACACTAAATTATTACCAAAAATCACACAACTACCTGCTTGCCATAATCAAGATTAATGATGGTGGCAAAAAAGAGATGATAGAGCAGCTGGCAAATAATTTCATGCTCTGTGGATTTCTAACACTAGCTTTTTAAAATATTGATCTGGGAATTCAATTTCATCTGCTTTTTGATCCTGAAAGGAAAAATAAGTATATGTAAGTAGCTGTAATTTTGCTAGTATTGGAGGGGGGGGAAGCAGGAAAAAAAAACAACAACCAACAAAAACAGAAAGTTCTGCTAGATTCAGCTTCACTGATGTTGAACACACTGTCACATTAGTGATCAGAAAAGATGAATTAATTTTTCTGGTAGAGGGTTAAGCTTCTCTTAGAGTTCTTCTCTTCTGGCTTTATTTGTAAGAACATCTGCCAAAAGGCATTAGCAAATAAGTGTATCTACAGTCAATTTCAAGCCATTTGAAATTTAGGTTTATCAGCCAGTCTGGTCTCAACTACATTTATGAGAACATATTGGGGTTATTTTTTTTAATCAATTTCTCCATTGATAAAATGCAGAATCATGTCAGAAGCTCTTTGGAAAAGTCCTACTCACATTTATATAATTTGCATTGATGTAATCTTCATTACTTTTTAAAATAACCCGTGTAGCATCATCTGGAAAAAAATATTTGGAAACAGGTCACTTCTTTGGTAACCACAGTAAAATCCTTTCAGAACACAAACACAAACACAGATACTCACAAGGCGAAATGTCTCTGTATCTATTTTTGGAAATGTTTTGAGGTAATCTGGCACAAGACATGGTCATTCCAGGCTTTTTCCTATACAATTGCTAAAAGAGAAAACCAGTGGTCAGACCATAATAGCTGCAAAACATCCATCAGTAGAATATTTGCCTAGAGATCCTCCTCAGAGCACAACCCACTGAGCAATGGCAGCTCCAACAGACAGGAAAAGAATTCTGAAAGAAAGCACTACAAATTTAGAGATCATTTCCAATAATCAGGATGTCATCACAATTTGTATCAAGACAACCTGATCATTGAATTTCAAGCTTCCATAAAAACACTGATCTAGAGAAAAGTCAGTGTTGTGCCTGCTGGGTAAGAGAACTGACTGATCCTGACATCCCACTTGGGATGAGCAGAGTGTTGTGTGGAGGGGTCTACCTGCACTGCAGTTGTTTCACTTCCACCCCTCCCAGATACCCTTCTGTATTGCAGTAACTCTGGAGCAAATCCTGACCTACTTTGGGCTTTTCCTGCATAAAAAAACCCTCAGGATTAAGGGATTTTTTTTCCATTATTAATTTTACCTTTCCTCACTGAGGTTGTCCATAGAATGTCAAGAGCTGAGCTGTCATTCCATGTCTAAACTAAGTTAGCTATGGAGTGAAGTGAGTGCAAAACATGTATTTGGTACACATTTTTCAGTCTCCATCTCTGTGAAACTAGTTTATTAGCACAAGTCCCTGACAAGAACAAAAAGCTGCAAGTAATCAATAAAGCTATTTATAATAAACAACATTAAAAACAAGTATTAGGATTATTCTGTGCCATAAGTCTGCACATAAAGGATTGGATTTGCTTTTTGGTTTTTCTTTTGAGAAATATCACCAATATTTTCTGTAAAAGATGCTGACTTTTCTGAAATTTAATTGAAATCTTCTTAAAATAATGACTCTCCCAGAAGACTTGGAACCTGCAGACAGCAGCAGGTGACAGTACTCACATCAAACTGAGCCAAAACAGTTCCAGTGATCAGCCCCTCTGCTAATTGAATCATGGATTCCCTCAGAGCATTATCATCTTGATGGACACCATCAAGTGGAGATTTCTCAGGGATGTACTGGAAGTCAGGCTCACTTTCCAGCTTCTCTTCCACAACATCATAGACAGCTGCAAAAAGAAAGGTAAGAACACTCAATCAACATGCTGTTCAGAAATAAAAGTCACTCTAAATCTATTATTTAAAACAGCACAAAAAATTATTTCTCCCGTAAAGAAATTCACACAACACACTGATGTTAGTCACCACCAGCAAGAGCCTTTATTGATCATTATAACCCAGAACAAAACTGTTTCTATAGGTTTAATAGTAATTAATTCAAAGTACATCAGTGACTGGTAAAATTTTCATCAAAACTCACATTACACCCTTTGTCTGATTTAACTCCCTAATAGATTCTCACATCACACCTCTGAGGTCATTTCATTTTCACTTGAAATTCACTTTGAGCTGATTTCAGGCTTCACTAATTAGGGCAAGATATGCAGACCACATTAGAAAATAGCATTAATGAATGACATTCTAGGTCTATCAACCCTGTATGCATGCCCTGCCTAGAAATTGAAAAATAACATGCATGTTCTACTGCACATAACAGACATCAGCTGTTTGAAAGTCTGGTTTTTTTTAAGGATAGCTCACCACCATGAAGGAAGAAACTGACAACTACTCGCAAATCAAATAGTTTTATTCAGAATACAACACATGGGTGGAAAGAGTTTGAGTGTATTGGTAAACAAAATTAATAATTGTCTGAAAAAAGAAAGCACACAAAAGCTGCAGAAGAATTGACACAGAATGAAAGGACAAGTGGGTGGAGCAAATAAGTGAAAACAGGAAAAAAAATGAGGTACCTCAGGCTGAGGTACTTTCCTGAAGTTAGCTCATTTATTCTTATTAAACATCATTTTTTAATTTTGCTTTTTCTTCTGCAGCTGTATTAGATTTGGGATGTGCAGCAGAATTAAACCCAATGACCATCTGCTGGCAGGGCTCCAACAACATATTCCACAAATATAATGCCCAAGCTGTTACTTAGGTGGCTTTTTAAACTCAATCTTCTATTCAGCCTCAAGTAGAAAAGTTACCAGTCACTCTGGAGTGTTTGAAAAACATATGGAAGGATTCTGCATAAATTGATCTCCAAAGTCATCCAAACACTGGGTGTTTGGTGAGGTTTGGTGTGTTTTGTTTGCTAGTGTTCAGTTTTTATTTTCCTTAAGAGAAAAGATGTTAAGCATTCCATCTCAGGACACAAAATTTAAAAAGGCAAGGTGTGGCTGGTATTTTTTTTCATTTTAATTTACAAATCACTCACCATTGGGTCGAACAAGGAGCACAAGTTCCCCTGAGTGTCTCTCACAGCTAGCTTTAATAAACATCACAACTTGATCATGGGTGTGTTCTGCTATATCCCTGCCATTAATCAGTACAACTTGGTCCCCTTCATTCAAACGAGGGACACAGAGATCAGCCTGCAAGGTGGGGGGGGGGAGAAAGAAAATCAAGAATAAAAAGTCTGTAAAATAAGCCATTTCCACTTTTTAGACTTAAAATAACTGTACTTGGGGACTTAAATCCTAACAGCCTAGTTGCTATGGTTGCAGCATTGTATTGAAATGATAAATTTAAGTGTTCCACAATGCACATGACAGAGGCATTCACATGAACAAATCAATTTGCAGCTGGGAGGTGACTGTCACTGTCACACCCCCTTCAGCAGCTGTTACTCCATTCCTCTGGCTGAAGTAGAAAGCTCCTCTGAATCACATTTTGTAGAGGCAATTAAAAAGCAGGATGTTCTTCCCTTTGAAGGGAAGGGAGTAACATGGCAAAGCCTTGTTCAGATCAATTTCCCAGCCTTCAATGCTTCAGGTGTGAAAAGTCACTGTTGTCATGACAAGAGTAAGACAAGGACCAAAACCAATGCACAAATCCCAGTAATCCCAGAGAGAGCCACCAGGTAATGAATAAAAATCACTATTTATTCAAAAATCACTATTGTAATCATAGTCTAAACAACATTTCAGAGAAGAGGGAGCACATGCAATCACCAGATACCTTCTCCTTAGAGGGTGGATGGATGTTTAAAGCATGCAGCCAAAATTATTGTTATTAAGTATTTCAGAGATGATAATTAATGGGGAGAAGAACAATGCTCTTGGCAAACATTTTAATAGAGAAAGCTGTACTACTTAAATGTTAGCAAATAAATGGTTCAGCCTACTCTGACTCCAGTCAGCTAAATACCAGGTCAGTATTTTTGGCAATCAAGTGACAAAATACTGTGCCTAGTTTGAAGACACTATTGATCATCACTAAACACCAGTAACAACAAACAATCAGACCTGCTGAATGATTCATGATGTCTGATCTCTATCTAAATCTTTGCTTTATTCAATCACATCTGTCACTAAAATAAAGAGATTGGTGGTTTTAGTTATTGCTGACATGCTAAATACTCTTTCCATCTGTAATTTCTGTGAAATTATATCAATGCCTATATTAAAAAAAATTAAGCACAAACTAATTTTTATAAGCAGCTTTAAGAAATCTATAGATTTTAATATAAATTTTAATGTACACTACACTATTGCTACAGATCAATACATAGCAATTTGGGTTTTTTTGATAACTTACAGGTGTTCCTGGAGCTACCCTGGACACTATTACAGGCATCTTCTGATCATAGCCACCCTTGAAAAACAAATGAAGTTAGTAAAAAATCCCAAATATCAGGAACTGATCTTAATAGACATGAAGGGAGTAGATGTACATTTTGTTACCTTTACATTGAAGCCAAACCTTCCATTTTCATCTGGTTTCATTCTGATCATCACAAGATTGTCATGGGGAACACCACCATTGGGCTAGGAAACAAAAAGAGGATTATATTAATATGTCTTTTGTTCATACTTAGGCTCTGAGGATACTGTGTGTAATAATTCTGCAGTCTGAAGGTCAACAGGTCACTAAATGAAAACTTAAATTCCTTTTCATTAAGACCACAGTGAAAAGTCTACAGTAAGAATGCAGTATGATTAAATAAGGTAACTGAAGGTGTTTTTGCTTCTACTAATATATTAGATACTTGTTTAATCTGGAAAAAACAACTTGGTTCCACTGAAGGGATTTTTAGTTTGTTCTCATCAGTGTTTATTTCATGGACTAAAAATAGCTCCTATCTCTAGAGTTTCTATGGTGAGGGTGTGAAGGATTATTAAAGAAATTTATTTCAAGGAAGTTTTCAATATTGCTAATTGCACTCAAACCATAAGACTCATATTCAGAAAGGAAGAAATCAAAGAAAACTACCAAAAGGAAATATTTCTACATGTTAGAAATTCAAAACCTGCAGGTTGAAGAGATAAAAAGCCTGTTCAGCTTGGCTCTGACAAGTTAACTCAATTCCAGGTGTTTCAAGCTCTTGCTTAAAACAAAAGGAAGCCCTCAGAACACATTCATAGTAATGAAAAGATGACAAATTGGGGGATGAGGAGGAAAGGAACAGTGTAAGAGGTTAATGAGAAGGAAGGGTGCTTAGGAAGCCTGGGCATATGCAAATCATGTCAGCCTAAGTGCACTGGCACACAGACCAGGCTTCAGGTTCCCTGGCAGAAGGAATCAACAATAACCAAGTGCTCACTTGCAGTGTTTGGCAGCTTCTGGGCCATTGCATTCCCCAGACAAAAAGGGAATAAGAATTTCCTGCTTTATGAGGCTAATTTGAGCATAATGAAAAACCTGGATATCATCATTAATCCGACTAAAAGGATTCAGACTTGTTTTCAAATGTGTCTTTCTGGACATTCTCAGACTGGGTACTTCAGGACTGCAGATGGAATAAAAACTGTCATTCCCATACCTGTCCTACTGCCTTGCTAAACAAGCTTCCCATACATACAGCAGACTAGGGAAATTTAACAGTTTAATGAAGCCAAAATGATGAGGGGTTTTTCCTTAACAGATTTGAGATGAGCAGCAGAAGAGATTTCAATGGTGCAGGAACCTGAAGTGAATTCTGGTCAGAAATGCAACTTGGAAAAAAGCACAACCCCCCACATTCTAAATTTTCAATTTCACAAAATTTCAGAGTCATGCTGCATTCCTTCTCTAATACCCCAAAGAAAAAGCCTTCAGCAGACCAAATGAGATCCACAATTCCAGCAGTGTACTGCCCTCAGCAAGGCTGAATAAACGTGGCCCACTGGACCACAGCAAACAATCACAGTGACAATGCAGAGAGAAAAAAAAAGCATCTCTTTCTCACACAGCTGTGTTGCTTTTGCAGAGCTAAAAGGAGTTAAAAAAACAACTGAAAGTTATTTTTGTCACTTTGGTAAAGATAACTGAACACAGAGCAGAAAAACTTGATGAGTAGTGTTCTATTTCAAAACAGAACAGTATTATCATGTGACTCAGGTAGGCACTGAGAGAAGACAAAGCTGTTACAAATTCTGTTTCATCATTTAAAGCAGAATTTTTACATTCCCAAAATGCTCATAAATTTACAAGTTTCACTTTTGCATGTTTTATGAACATCTCAACTATGAGATTAAATATGGGATTTATGGGAATCTGAACTTTGTCACGTGGCCTGAGAGAACATCTTAGGCTTAGAGTTCAGAACACAATAAAAATAAACCAAAGGCATTTCTAAAACATCAGTTTTGGAAGCTGACTCATAATTTTAAATGTCTGAGGTTGGTAAAACTGTTTACACAGTATTTGCTACATCTGGATGTTAAACTGTGTTCCCATCCTGCAAAACATTTTTCGTCCCAGATTAGCATAAAACTAAAAACGATCTGAAAACATCCTGTAGGACAAAAATAAAAATTGAAGGAAAAATAAATTTAAAAAAACTCTTCAAAATGGTGAGATTTCACCTCAAACAATAACCTACTGAGTAGCTTCCTCATTCAGCACATGCTTAAGTGTGGAGAAAGAAAAGTCTGAGCAGAAGTTCTATCTGTTGTCACAGGTTTTGGGGTAGAGTCTCTTGGAAATTCTGATGAGAAATGCAACCACAGATTGAAGAAGCCTCTCCTGAAGTTGGTAGGCACTTTCAGTTTCAGCTTTGCTAAAATCCACATTAAACACCAATGTAGCATCTGCAATGGCCTCAAAATTGATGGTAAATGACTGCTCAAAGAGCTTAGTTGGGTATCTCTGGCTGTGCTGAAAAGCTGATACCCAGCCCAGTGTAGTCATTTGATGACAACTGAGAAAGGACCAGCCTAGTAAGTGTTAAAAAGAGCAGGAGCTGGTGAAGAGCTGGTATGGATGATGGAAATGCTGCAGTGGAGTGCACAACCACAACAACTCTCTGAACAGAACTTACTGTGGATTTTTCAGGTGATGTAGGAACATCAAATGTTTCATTAGTGTGGTTCTCCAGTTCTTGCTGGGAGTGGGAATGATGAATTTGGTTCCAACTGTTCTTTTTAAATTGTTTGGGTGGTAATGCAGGAGGCTGCCCATCTATAGGAGTCTCTTGAGATCTAAAGACCAAAACAGAAGTGGGAAAGGGAACAGTCATGAGATATTGATAGTTCTTGCAGGGTTCCAAATACACTGAAAATTCTAGAACAAGCTCCAGAGTCTGAGAGCTTAATATCTATGTATTTTTAGACTCAAAAATGTAGTGATTGAATATATTGGAAGTTTGGACATGGTACTGCTTTTTTTCTAGACAAGCAACTTCACACAGAACCAGCAAATTAATCTTTTACCTGTCTTTGTCTTTTTCTGAATGGTTTTAGCACTCAACACATTTTGTATTGGAATATTATAAAACTCATTGTATTTATACTCTGTTAAATAGTTATTTCTAATAGATATATCACACTACTAATAGATATCACTTAAGTTTCCTCAAGTAAGAAAATGAATTATTTTGCATCTTAAATTAACACCTACAATTTATTTCTTCAAACCAGAGACAAGCAGCATCAAGTGCTCCCCCCACACTAGTTTTTGGCTTGTCACCTAAAAATAGGAGTGCAAGCTGAAGACAACTCAACCACCACCCAGCATTGTGTGTAAAGCCTGTTGGAGAGGATAGTGAAGATATACAGTATATATTTCAAGATAACTTTGTTTCCTCCCCCCTTGAACATATTCACCTTCAAAATACACACACAGCTTTGAAACAGCTGTAAAAAGGCATTCAGCACTGCATTTTTTTCACCATTGCTGAAGATGAAATAGCAGAAAGCTTTATTTCTGGTTTATATCTGCAAGCACTCTGCTGTAGATGAATAAAACTGTTCCCATGTGTTTATGTCTAACATGGATAATTTCCTTTATTAGTCCTTTTGGATTAAGAGCATAACAGTGTAATTTGTATTCCATAAATAGATGATTCATCTTTCATTATATGGCTTTGTATTTAAGAATTAAGAACATGGGGAATTTTTGGGCAAGGCTGGGTAGCTCTCTGCTGGTTCAACACCATGTGGGGAGGGAACACTCCCAGGAGCTAGGAACAGGAGAGTGTCTCTTTCATTCTAGTGAAGGGCAAATCCAGATCACAATTGTCCACAGTCATTTTAAATAAAGAATAAACCTCTTTCAAAAAGCACAAAAGTTGAATGGGAAATGAAACACTTTACTTGGAAAAAAACACAGTTCCCACTTCAGTTTAAAAAAAAATTATTTTTCTTCTAAAGCAAAATACAGATTGACAAAAAAAAATCTATGAAAACACTACATTTGAAAAGATTCTAACACTTTTTGTTCTGTATGTTTTTGGTTAAACTTTCAGAAAATAACTTTTTTTTTTTAACACTGCATGAAAAAATTACTAAAGTAGCTGATGACTGAAGAATCTCCTGTTCAAAATACACTAGGGAATGAAAATAATATTTCTTAACACTTTTCAATGCAAGTGACAGTAAAGAACTTATCATCCTTACATTGTATTTTTCAGTGTAAGCAGCTTTTATGAATTCCTTTTTTTTTTTTTAGAGAAAGAAAAAGATGATGATTGTCAACATTTGCCAAATTTACTTTCAAGGCAGCTATAAATTATTTAGACATTGACTTACAAAGGTCACCCAAAGCTTTTTAACTGCCTGTGTATTTATTCATTCAAGTCTGGCCAACATTCAGCCTTTCAAGTGAAGGGCAACACAGTTATGTATTTTCCTGCAAACTATTCCTCCTGAGCGTTTTCAACTGAACACAAAAGGAACACAAAACACGAGTGGAGACACAAACAAGTTGTTCTGATAAAAGATGGGACTTTGTTTGACTAGATGTCTGTACATACATGGCAACAAACCTAAATAAATTCCTCCCCAACACACAAACTTCCCCAAAAGATTGGAAAAGATACTTAAATGAGCATTTTGGAGGCAGCCAGGCAAATACTGCAATAGATTAGCATAATGAATTGTGAGAACTAACAATCCAGCCTTGGGCAAAAAAAAAAAACTTCATTGCTTTCTGTTTGCCCAGTCAGCTTTGAATTTCCTTATGAATGCTCAGACAATGGCAGGGAGAGCAGCCTATTTTGCAGGCAAAGCAGCTCTCTGTTCCTGCCTTCAGTCATTTACATCATAATGCAGAGCACACAAACCCTGGCACCCACTAACTCGAGGTATTTTGGTTACAGATCTATCAGCTCTAACCTTTTCCTATAGAAAGCCCAAGTTGTCTGTGCAGCTCCCAGAATTTCCTTCAACACGAGGTGTATTCCATGGGCTGGCAATTGAAGGTTAGAATTAGCTCAGAACTCCAAGTAGAAATCTCTCCATTTAGTTTTGAACAGCACATGGAGAAGCAAAAAATGGGGAATTAATTGTGTTTGCTGAGCTGGAACATCTTCTCAACTGCACCAAAATGCTATTTTATTTTATTTTTTCTTTGCTATGCTGACTGCAAACTCAGATCACTAAACCTACTGCCTCTCAGTATCTCCTCTGACTTGCTTACACAGGTAAATTCGATAACAAATTAAAATGCCAAACAAATTACAGATGGAATACTTCAATCTTTTCACTCAATGCTCAAATTGTTCAAGAAATGGCTTTTTGGACTGTAAAACAATGCAATTTTTCATTGTATTATAATAGGAACTCCATGACTACTGCTTTCTTTCATCAGTCTCAAGTCTTGAATCCATAACATCCCCTGAAACTTCCTGAAGACCCTCATGGGGTTCATAGATTTCTGACAGCCAACATCCTCACTCTTGAAAATCTCTTCTGCTACCTTATCTACACTGGGAGATTAAATTCCACTTTTAAGCTTCCAAAGAGGGGAGAATCCCAAAATTTAGTGATGGAAGGGCAATGGATTTTCTGCTTGGGCATAAAAGATGCAAAAATGATGAGAAAATACAGAGTTGCATAACTAATTTACAAAACCACTTCCTCTCTTCTTCAGATTCATTTCTATGGTGACTTACACAAGAAAGTAGGTATTAAATAAACAAATCCCAAGACACTCAGGAACATCTTTTATAACTGAGCACAGAGGCAGATGAATAAATAAGATTTCAGAGTTGTGCTTAATTCACTATCTCTCTACCAGTCACTGCTTCTTAGAAGTGACTTCAGTTGGAACAGAAGGAACCTGACCCTGGGTGGCCTCTGTACAATAAAATTCTAATATGAGAAAAGATTCACAAGTTTTTGTGCCTCTCCTGCCATGTGAAAAAGTTAAAAAAAGCCAAGAAAAAAAAAGGTTATTTAATATTATTAGGTCAAATAGTGTTTTATAACACTGAAAGCTAAAGAACTACTTGATGGTAAAATTATAACTATTGTAAACTAGCAGAGAGCACCTTGTGTTATTTATAAATAACTTATTTTATTCCCCTCCCCAAAGTTACAAAAGTTGGTCAAACTGAAGCAGAGTCTGAGCAAAGCTTTAAAATTGTGTTCAAATACCTTCCTGAATAATTTGTTTATAAATATACAATGATCTATGTGCTATTGTATAATTCTCAAGGGTTTTGAAACCAGTGGCACAATTTTCTTGCTGACAAGAGATTATACAAAATGATGAGGGCAAGTGTTAATAATGTTACAGTGGCAGTGGTAATAATGTGCATATTGTGCATCTTTTTCCCCAATTAATCTGTAATCTGGCCAAAAATTACTGAGCATTTTAAGTCTTGGAGTAATTCATTTTTTTGGTCATTATCCTTCAGGACTTAGTGCACAATATTAGTTCTTATTTTGCCCCCCAATATCAAGAAAATTCAGCATAACAGAAAAAAAATAAGTATGATATTGGTATCTTAAGAGCAGAAGATATACTCTAACAATATAGAAAACATAGTAGGAACCTCAGAATGCTGGGGTGCTAGAAAGGTCTTTTGGCTAAGGAATTTGGAAAGCTCCCTGATGCTTTTGTGGCTTGACAAAAAGCAAAGCTTCCAATCACAGAGGATTATAAACTTTTATCATAAAATGGCATACTTCAGTTCTAGAAATAGAAAAAAAAACCAGAAAATACACACACTGAAGAAACCACACACAAAAAAACCAAACCAAAGCAAAAAATCACAACAAAACCAACCCAAACAAAAAAAAGAAATAAAACAGTCCCAAAACAAACAAAACAGAAAATAAACACCAAAAAAAAAACCCCAAACCAAACAAAACCAACACCAACAAAAAAACCAACCCAACTCCACTTTCTCTTCCACATCCAGACACCAGTTGTCCCAGTACAGCAAAGCCACTTTTTGAGTGAGTGGGGAGGTACTGCAGTCCTGCACCAGGCACACACCTGGTCTTTCCTTGTGCACCATTCACCTTCCAGTAACACTTCCCAGTATTAATTCAGTTCACTCTCACTCCCTCAACTCTGTGGGAGATGTTTCCAGCTCTTCCCCACCCAAATGTCCCAGGAAATGGAGCAGGATCTCAGCTCAGCTTGAGAGCAGAGCAGGGGAACTTACGGGGAGGACTCCAGGATGATGCTGTTGGCCTGGGTGGAAGATGGAGACCTGTGGTTCACAAAGGCTTCACTGGGGGAAGTGTGAACGACGTGATCCACTAAGTGTCCCACTGATGAGGGTCGTAAGCGGGCTCCTTCCTGGGCGAAGGCGGAGTTGCGGCTGCCAGGGAGAGCACAGCAGGGCAGGGGGAAAGGGACTCTTAGAATCATAGGATCACAGAATGTCAGGGGTTGGAAGGGACCAAGAAAGATCTAGTCCAACCCCCCTGCCTGAGCAGGATCACCTAGACCAGTCACACAGGAACAGATCCAGGTGGGGCTGGAATGTCTCCAGATCAGGAGACTCCACAACCTCCCTGGGCAGCCCCTGCCAGGCTCTGCCACCCTCACTGGGAAAGTTTTTTCTTGTGTTTACCCTAAACCTCTTGTGCTCCAACTTGCTCCCACTGCCTCTTGTCCTGTCATTGGATGACACTGAGAA
>JANHGL010000617.1:27291-50547 GCA_024611195.1 Ceyx melanurus
GTGCTCCAACTTGCTCCCACTGCCTCTTGTCCTGTCATTGGATGACACTGAGAAGAGTCTGGCTCCATCCTCCCTACACTCACCTGTAACACACTGATACACATTGATGAGGTCCCCCCTCAATCTCCTCTTCTCCAGGCTAAAGAGCCCCAGCTCCCTCAGCCTCTCCTCAGCAAGGAGATGCTCCCCTCCCTCCAGCATCTGAGTGGCCCTACACTGGACTCTCTCCAGTAGCTCCCTGTCCATCTTATGAAGCAGCATTTCTTACACTACTACAGAGTAATGTTCAAGGAATTCTTTCCAATCAGTCCAAGCTTGTGTTCATAGAGGTGTTTTTATTGTTTCCAAAATCATGGAAACAACTGTCAGATCAACGTGCTATACTGCAGAATTTTCTTTCTTCAAGTGAAAATGCTCCATTCAGTACACAATTTGTGAAGTTATTTGTCTCCATAATGCATTATCCCTTTTATTACACATAGGTCACTCACATAAGGGGTGACCAGTAACTCCTAGGGAGAAAAGTTTCCATGCTACTCACTGATTTGGGGTTCCAGGAGGAGACCGTGATGGCAGGCTCTGTGTTTCCAACCTATCATCAGACAGGGAGTTCCTACTCACTACTTCCCAGTCCATCCCACTCATTACTTTCCGTGCCAAGGGTTTGCTGGGGGATCTTAGAAGAAGAAAGTAAAATTACCTCATAGAAATTTTGGTTAGTAAGAACAAAATTCTATCAAGTTCAGCACAATGCAACAGTGGGTGTTCTGTCATAGGAAAGCAAATTAGATGGAGGAAAAGAAATGTAATAATGCAAAACTGTATTTACATGGGAAATTGTGTTTTCTCAATATATTACACTTCATTTTCTGTACTTTATACAAGGACCTCAATGAAATTCAGTCATGAAATATTGTTGGATGGGAAAGAGGCAGAAGAGGAATTCACTACACTAAGTGTTTCTAATGTCTCAAGACTCAAAAAGTCAGAGAGGTCTGAACTTAAAGAAACAAACAAACAAAAACCCAGCAACAAACCCAAACAAATCCACAAGAAACCACAAACCACCACCCTCAGTAACACAGCTATGCAGACACTTCAGGAAAAATAACACAGTGGAAACACCAGGCCAAGAAAGCTCCCAAGGACTTGGAAGAACTGAAAGTGGAGTTTTGGTTACTCATCAGGGTGACATTCACAGATATATAGTTTTCTTTCAGAACATGTTTTGTCACCTGTAAGGCAGATGCTGTTTCAACTTCTTAGTGGGTAACCAAACTGCATTTGGTTTTGTGCCAGAAGCATCCCTTGAGTTAAGGGTTGTTACTGTCAAGTGTTTTATCAAGAATGGTATTTTATTTTCTACTTGTTGCATTTTCTTGATAAAGAAAACTTCCCTCTTATTCTCCAATCATGCCAGGATACTTCCAACCCCCTTCTCATATTTCCCTCACCTAGTTCTACAACAGAAATGAGTCCCTACTTGCAAGCTGTGAATAAACAGTGTATTTCCCTTTTACCCTGGAAATCCTCATCTTAATCATCTGAGAATGGTGGTTGCTTTGTTCTTAGCATCACAGGGGATGGTTCAGTCATCCTGCAACTCAACACACCCAGACTTGTGCTGTTTGCTGATTTTAACTGAAAATTCTTGAGCCAACAACAAAAATTCTTCTAAACAATCCTTAAATCTATCTCATGGATTTTGTGCTACCAGTTTTTTATATTCCTTCTATTACTTGGCTGGTGCTCTAAAGGTTAAATTTCTCCTCTATCATTACCCACCCCTCTCTTTTCCAGCAACACCTCAATTTCATCTTGTGCCATGATCATTTAATTCCCTGCTTTCCAGCTTTGAACAATGAGGTGGAAGCATATCATTATATCAGTGTAACTCCTCCATATGTCCTTGCCATCAAGTAACTTCTGCCTTTGCTGTCCTTGGGACAAATAACTGTTCTCTAATATCTTTTTTATCATTACCACCATCCTGATTTACTGAAAGTGCAAGTCCAGAAAGAAGGAACTTTGGAGAAATTAAGGAACTATCCCCCCACAGATTACACCCTCCTGAAAATGAGAACCTGAGTTAGCAACAGATTTGTGCTCCTTGCTGAACAGAAGCTGCATACAAGCCACCACCTCAACCAGACTAGACTGTCCTCAACATGATCAAAGTCTACAACCATAAGCAAGCATCACACTGAATCATCCTTCTTCACAAGCAGAAACACATCAGTCTTATTAATGTCAACAGCACTTGTTTGGTGCTAAAGGTGATGTGTGCCTAGAGGGGTTGTGTTTTGCTTTTCCACCCCCAAGCAGTTCTGAGAACACACTGCAGCTGCTCTGCAGCCTGACTGAACAACAGCTGGCACATTTCAGACAGTTCAGCAAGGTGGGCTGCTATAAACACCACTGCCTCAGCTCTTATTGTGGCAAAAAAAATTCCCATCTAATAGTATATTGATAGCTGAAAACAGGGAATATATATTATTTAATTCCCAAGGAAAACCACATCTAGTTTCCTAGCATGTATCCTAAGCAGTCCTAATTTGATTCCAAATAATTAGCTGGTAACACTTCAATTAACCCAACAAATGTTTCTGTAATTTGCTTCAAATGTGAACAACTCCAACCACTTGCCTGTTTCTCTTCACACACACAGCAACTTGGAGCAGGTGAAATAACAAGAAAGCAGCACAACTGAAATGCAGATCTAACATTATCCATTTATTATTCCTTTAGGACAGTATTTTCTGACAGAAAGGCAGCTATTGAGCTTTATTTACCTTCAAGGAAAAAGCAACAAGTAGACTAGAGGAAAGTTGATGTTTTGTTATTTGTTTGGGTTTGGTTTGTTGTTGATGGTTTATTTTGGTTTTTTTTTTTTTAGCTGTACAACAGTGGGCACTATCCTTGCCTGCTAAAAAAATTCAATTATAAAGACACATAAAAGTATTTAGGGAGGGGGAAACACCCAAGTTTCTCAGACACTAAAATTCTTGATTGCTTCAGGAAAAAAAACACCACACTGTATCTCAAGTCAGTTTGTAACTCTATTTTTGACAACTTCCTCAATCTATGCACCAAAGGAACATCACTCCACAATGAGGCATCACTGTCTCCCCTCTCAAAAAAGGTCAAGGTTAAGAAAACTCACCTTTTACTGTGGATAGGGGTTTGATCTTTCAGAAATCCCACTTTACTAGCATGATAACCAGCTGCAGGTTTTATCAGCAATGCTTTATTAGCAGCTCTAACCCTGAGTCCCACCCCCTCCTGGTTGGTGTTTCCATTTCCTGTCTTTGCAGAAATTTCAAAGAAAAAATTACCACACTGCAGCACTCAGCTTCTCAGGGCTGGGGCTTTTTGGTACTACTTCTCCTGTCAACACTTCTAGATCTAACAGAGTTAGATTTTTATTAGCTTTTCAGATATGTTGTGAAATAGTCCTGCTGATTTATCCTCCATTGCTAATTCCTTAGGATATTTGAAGAACTTTCTCATGCCAGAGTGCAGCTGAGGGGGAGTGAGTTGTAAAAACCTTTTTCAATGTTTTGAAAAACTTAGGAATTCTAATTCCTGTGTTTATCTGTCCAGCACAGGACACTGCTAGTTAACAGAGTCAACTAATCTTAGATTATTTTTGTTTGATGGATCTGCAGAGCCACTCTTTCAAAAGTTGGAAGAAATCCTATCAGCTTGAGTAGGGAGAGAGAAAAAAAACCTTTACCTGGCCCCAAAATCAACAAAAGTTTTACAAGCTGGAATGCTACATCAAATTCAAACCAAAAAGACCCCAAAAAACCAAAACCAAGTCCAGGGATGATATTACACAATGCAACTAAAAAAAGGCATGACTCAAGTGACATTAACTTAGCTGCAACACAAAGCTTTCCAAGACAGAATTTGTGTGTCTCAGATGAAGAGGTAAATTCATACAGGAACTGGGAAAGAAAAAGGGTACTGTATGGGAATACAGGTGGGTAGAGCATTTAAATCATTTCTTTCCCCCCAAAAAAAGTAACCTGGATGGCTTGTATTTTGCCAAGGAATGTGTTTCTGGCAACTACAGCTCCAGGCTGAGACTGAAACTGCAGGGATGACATGAGCAGTTTAAAGCAACTTATTAATAATAAAGCAAATTATTTCATCTACCTGAATAAATGTGTGGTAGAAACAAGACTGGATTTTTGAATTGCCACTTACTGTTAAGGACAAATTAAAGACAAATGACTAACTACTACAATATCATGTGCATAAAACCACCTCCTTGCAGCTCCAGCCCATTAACTAGTGTGTTTTGAGAAAAAAAAAATAAAAATCCATAACTACCACTCCAGCTAAATTTCAAGTAAAATCCTGAGGACAAACATCTAAGCCTGCTAATTGCTGGTGAATTATTTTATTCAAGTGGCTCTTAAGAGATTTTATTCCCATGTCTAGTGCTCAGTTTGTTCCACTCAGGGTGAAAAGGCTAGATGATCAGTACTTGCAGCAATCACCATCTCCTGACTTGGAACAGAGATCACTCAAGTAACATCTCAACCTAATCAGCAATGTTATTTTCATAGAAATGATTCTAAAATTTGCTTAGGCAGTATTAGCTTTAACAGCTTAAAAAGCTGTTCAACAACATGATGACTTTGTTGGAGAAACACAGGATGCAGGAAGGTTCCAGGAACAGAACACTTCTTATACTTGTAAAACCTTGAAAAGGAAAATTTCTCCTCTGTGTGAATACAAAAGGGCTAAACATCTACCAAGCATTTCAAGTTGGAATGTAAATATTTAGATGACAAGAATATTACTGAAGATAATATTCTTAGATTAAGCTTCTTGAACCACATGGTTTTTTAGAGATGTCTTATATTTCAGTAATATCAAGAGTGAAAAAATTAAGTCTTTAAAATACATTAATTGCACATAGTGGAGGGGAGGACAGAGCAAGAAACAGACCTGTTCCCAGAATCACAGATTGTTTGGGGTTGGAAGGGATCTCCCAAGATCATTGAGACCAACTCCCCAAAAAAATTAAATATTAAAATGGAGCTGTATTTGTAATAATATGCCATTAATTTCATATGAATATATGCCTCAGACATTTATCATTCATCAACATTACTAAACTCAAGCTGTATTCTGTAACTTAAAAGTAACAGTGGAAAATTAAATTACTGAGGACAAAAGAGACAAGTATTTGGTTAAATAAAAGCCAAAAAAACTTGAGAAAACATCAGCCCAATTCCAGCCCTGGCTTTCAATGTGATCCAGAGTGTATATTACAAAATCCAAGTGACCCCAGCACCACTTGTTCAGTTTTGACTCAAAGGAAAGAGTGCCATCTACTGAATAAGGGTTTCTGAAATGAGAAATATTCTCCACAAAACGAAGTATGGGGCTTTCCACCCTACTTAGTTTGGGGAAATTGGCATTTTCAGAATGCACCAATTCCTAACTGTCATGTAAATAACTAAAATTCAGTTGTCACAGTGTTGAATACTAAGGAAGTTGCCCCAATTAAAAACCTAACCAGGCTCCCAAAGTAAATTAAATAAAAAATAGCTAAATCACACAGAACAAATTGGTCTTCTAAAAATGTACCTCTTGAAAAACAGGTTTCAGTATTTGTGGCTTCAGATCCCTTTTAATAGGGAGCTGGGTAGCTACAGTGTGACCTGCTAAAAATTACTTAGTACAGAAAAGGGGGCAGGAATTCAAGGCAGAATTCCCCAGTGCTCTGAAAATCAGTGTTTGCAGGTACTTTAGAAATGTTGCTGGGCTTGTGACTAAAAGTCTGTGAGCAGAAAATTGAACTCTAGATTTCTTTATGTGGTAACTCTGCTAAAAGACACTCCCCATCTCAGAGTGTAAGTGTAATGAAAGCACAGGGCACACTCCCTGCTCACAAGGACTCTCCACTAATGAGCAGAGCCGGCTGCCAAAGAGATGCAGCAGCAGCAGTTTCACTTTTAATCCTGTGTAATTGCTGAATGAAGAACTACATCTGTGTCTTGACTGTTTTCTTGTCATCACTAAAGCCCTCAGGAAACATGATGAAGTCACAGGTTCTGATTTACCCAGCACTGACAGAACACCCTCAGCAGCAGGTCACTGCCATTGAACAAGACCTCATTAGGACTAGAGGGATCAAACTCTTCTCACCAGGTCAGCCATTCACAGTATCTCAGTCTGAAGAAAATGTGTGTAGAGTTGTGGGGTGTCATCAGGGACAGAACATACCCAATAACTCAGTATTTTAATGGAATGGAGACACCTCTTTGCAATGAAGACAGCACTTATTGAGTATTCAAAAAAACCCTTATTCTCTTTTCTGTCAGCAGATTCTCCCCCATTTCTGGCTGCCCTAGAGACCCTCCCATATCAAAATTTAAGCCCTTAAAATGGCTAAGGCAAAGCACCACCCACAGCCAACAGTTGCTCATTCATGTACAGTTTTGCAGGCAGAACACAATGCTCCCATAACATCCTAAAAGATATAAACAGAAGACTTACTCATCCTGGATGCATGTAAATTGCTTACCTTGCAAATACCCTGTCTTTGTTTGCTCTTTCTTTACCATACTGCACTGACTGGACCTCTGTTCTCCCACTGCAAAACAAAACAAAACCAAACCACTAAATGCAACAAACTTATGGTAACAATTTCTTGCTTAAAATGGAACCATGTGAACACAAAAGCCCTACATTCTATTTTCAGTCACTCTGAAGCAATGGCTCTAGCTTCAGAACAGCATAATTCCACACAGCATTTGGGTAAATTGAAGTCTTCTTTCCCATTAGAGTCTAATTGTCACAAAGACCTATTAATTTTAGGCAGAACATAAAGTTTTATCACCTCTTCCATTTTCTTCTTACCCAAGAAAGTTCTGCTTGGATCTCTGGATAACAAACACTATAATCTTTCTTGTCAGAGCCACAATCAAGTTGCAGCATCTCCTCCATACTCCTCTTAGGTGTTGCCTGAATTGCTAACAACTGACATTGCTACTTAGGTCAGCAAAACACAACGAAGAAAGGAGATGGCAAGCACACCAGGAATGTATTTTTCTACACAACTTGTCAAAACCAAGAGTTGAACTTGAAACTTGCTTTTCGTGTAAGACCAGATGTCTTGTGCTAAATCAAAGATCCTTTGGAATATTTCATAATCTCTTTTTAAAAAATAAAAATACACTTTTTTTTTTTTAAAGTGTCTATTGGTGGCAGGCTACCAACAGAACTCCCTCTTGCAGCTACTTGCCCATTTATAACTTCAGACACAGGTACAGAGTCAGAAGATTCATTTCCTACAAGGACACTAGTATTTACAACTCTGCTCCTTAGAGGGACATTCCCACTATGGAAGACACAACTACTGGATGAGTGAAGGCTGGGGAAACCTGTATCACTTCAGTGGTAACTTCCCTTAGACCTACTTGTTTTCCATCTGATTAAAACAGTTGCTAATATACAACAAAACTCCTCTAGTTTTGTCAGTGTCATGAGCACTTGGTGAGAAACTCTTAGAATCACTTGGAAAATCCAAGAACAGCACATAGCACTCAGACTTTCTCATCAGTCATCTTCTTGATCCCTCCTGGAAGCTTTTTTTTTTTCAATTTACTTTCAAATTTGCCTCCTAACAATCTTTTAGTCCAAAAGAAACAATGGATTTAACAGTTCAACAGTTTCATGTCTCTGATTTCCTTTAGAACTGGAGATAATTCTGTCTAGCCCTGGCAGTTTAGTATTTTATTAGTTTGTTTTGATAACAGAAATGTTGGCTAGAAGGCTCTATTCCAATCTCCTGCTAACACTAGGTCATGTCTGGCCATGGCTTTGTCTAGCCAAATTTTGAAAGCCTCTAAAAATAAAGATCCCACAATGTCCCCTCTGTGTAACTTGTTCCAGTAATGCACTGCTCTCCTAGAAAAAACACTACACAGAACCAAAACCTTTTCCTAACACCCACCCACAACGTTCAAGGTGGAATCTGTGGCTGCTGCCCCTTGTTCTGCCATTACCAGCACGAGTTTGGCTCCATTTCTCAAACTGCCCTGGAAGTAGCTTGAGGCTTGGCTAGGAAATTCCACCTCAGCTTTCTCTGCACCAGATGAAACATGCCCAGTGCCCTTGACCTCTCCTTGGGTGCCTTGGATCACCATCATGCTGCCACTAAACAAAACTACTTGCAGAAATTCTAGCCTTTTGGCTGCTTCATTAACTTTAATGACCTTCTTCATTCTTAGAGTTTCCACCTTAGGGTAGCTGTAAGTTGAAAGCCATCAGCAGAGAGCTCTTCTGTCACAGAAACCACAATCATTCAACTCTCCAATCTTTCCAGAGCTGGAAAAGTTCCTCCAGATTCAGCAGCACTGAACCAAGCAGTGCTGAGGATCAGAGAATGCCCCATTTCTCACAGGGGTGCTATGAATGCTGGTCTAAAAAACCAGATGGTATAAAAATTTAGCCCCTGAATTACTTTGCTCTGTATCTATGCAATTCACAAGTGGGACAGAAATAGCCTGTTATTGTGTTTTCTAGCTCCTCATCATCTCCCTTTGTATGGCACAGACACTGTTGCCATTCTAGATGGATGATTAGCAGCAGCTCCATTATTCTCTACTTCAGGCATGATTTAAACCACTGGAATTCTGCATTACTTGCTCAGACCCTCAACTCAGTTACTTAACTCAGACTTCTATTTTTTTTTTTTTTAAATAAAAAGCATAAAACACTTTAAAGCCCCAAACCACCCACTCCATCATTATCCCAGAAATTATACTTGTGAATTATAGTTATTCCACAGCCATTCTTTGCACCTCCAAGCTTTTTGCCTATTATGACAAGTTCATCCTTAAAAGTTAGACTTCATTTAATCCTTATTTTCTAAGCTTGTAGTTTTTGGTGTAGAACACGCACAGATTTTCTTCACCTGGTTGCTTAAGTTGGCTTTACTTGTATAAGTTGCTTTTTATTGTTTTCTGTTTGATCTGTATTTAGGTCTGGTTTGTTGCTGCAGATAATACCTGAGATCCACCAGGTTTCTAAAACACCAGGTCCAAGACTTGGAAGATCTGAGACAACATTTTCAAGACAAACACAACCCAGCAGGTGGACAGAGAACTGCAGCCTGGGAGACAATTCCAGAGTATTAGTTGAAAAATTAACACTAATACAATATATTCTGGGGAAGTACTGACAAGATTTGAGACTTAGCTCAAGAGGGAAGTGGGATTCAAAAGCTACTTGAAGGACAGCACTTGGAAAAAGAGATTCCCAAGAATTCTGTTTCTTGAGGAGTTGTTTGTTCTTTCCTGGAGGTGAGGACCCATCACTTACCAGTAGCGGAATTTGGAACCCAAGGTGAAATAATGTGCAAAGAAGTTTTTCTGAGGGGGCAGTGGCCTGTCCAGCCTGAAGAAGGTGTGGTGCTCCACACAAGCCTTCCACAGGTTCTTACACGCTCGGTAATTCACCATATTGAAGCCCAGTAATGTTTCTCTAGATTCATGCTAAAAATGAGGGGAAAAAAAATCATTTCAGATTGCTCAAAAACACACATATATATGAAATTATACAAATAAAACACATCATATCACTCTTTATTAATATGAAACAAGTCTAGGTGAGAAGAAATGGTCCCAAAAGGCAGGACCCAAATGACATTAAAGATTTTGTGATCTGAGAACTCCAAGGCAACATGCCTTCTCTGTTTCTACATTACCCCAGTTAGGAACTGTGCTGCTCACACACCACTTAGAGATGGGTCTCAAGAACAACTGATGGGCCTATTTCTAAATAATTAATTAGGTTCCTGGTAAAAGAAAGTGGCAAAGCAAGCTGAGCTATTCTGCCTGTTGAGGGAGCTTAATTACAACCTCTGCAGGTCAGAAATAACCATCAGCATTCTGCCTTTTCTTCACACTACTAAATCCTCCACCACCTTAACACACACCTGACCTGTTTGCACTTAGCAGTGAACTCCTTTTCTAAGCTAAGCTTTTGCTGACCTGCTCATCTTTAGATCTGCTGAGGTATCAGGACACAGACCTGCAACTCTTCTCCCAGTGTTCTATGTGGGAAGTTGACTAATGGCTGAGAATGATAAAGAATGAAAAAGATAAAACCACTGTGTTTTCAGCTGTGTGATAAACTCAGGGTAAAGAATAACATGGATTTTTAAAATAGTAAATTCTGAGTATCTATTGATGAAAGTCATGAAACTGTATGCAAGGAACTAAAACCTGATATTCTACTTCAGTTTCCAAACAATCAACACTTGTACTTTTCTTAATTTCCAAGTATTGCCAAATGTCCCCTGTATTTTCTAGAAATGCTGACAGAAGCACTTCAAAATTAAAATTGACAAACAAGGTAACAGAAATCAAGTCCATTACCTATTCAGCTAAAAAAGGCTTTATCAACAATACAAATGTGCAAGACCATAAACAAAATACATTACTATCCTGCAACTATGTAAAATTATGGACTGCCTCATCTGGATCCAGTAAAGGACCAACCTTTTATTGGATTCCAACAAAAAGTTCTCATGATGTAGCAAATTTTAATACTCTGTCAGCCTTTTACACTGTTGGAAGAAGAGAATTTGACAAGCTCCATGAGCTGATGATGCATTTTCATGAGGGGTTGGGGGAATAAGTCCCATCCTGCTGTCTCCCCCAGTCTGTAGTGCAGACAAGGAGCTGAGCTGATTCTCATGCCACCATCTGAGCAGCCATGGAGCATGGAGGAGGAGCTGGAATGGCAGGATGAGAAGGAGCTGCAGCTAGATCAGCTTCATTGTAATGCTAAGCAGCACTTCCACAGGAACTTGATGTGTTGGAGCTTTAAAGGTACCTTAACAATAGTTCTATTCATAGCTTCTAAGGCTTTCATTGCAGTGAAGAGAGAACTGACTCTCAAACCCTACTCTTCATCTCCATTACAGCTAGGAATCAATCTTTAAGGTAAAGAAGATATTGGTTACTAAGTGCACCCATCCTTTTCCTATCCATCCCTGCAGGTGCTGTAATCTCCAAGCATAAGTCAGGCACTCCAAATTTATCTTTGAATGGTTCTACTGCTGTCTGGGAGCTGGATTTAGAGTAAGATTGTCCCTGTTTTCCCTAAAAATAGTAGACTAGAATCAACATGGGCTCATATAGAATCCTAAGGCAATATTTGTAACTTCCATGGTACTTTGGCAAGAAGTGTATAAACTAACACACTGGTTATACTGCAGCCTAGAAGAATGGGTTGCTAGCATTAGGCTCCAGGAAGATGCTGAATGCTCTGTGGTATGACAATGCCTTACAGGTATTTTAGGGAAATAAGGAGCTAAGGAGTAGGAAAAGAGTGAAGGAGATGTCATGTAATAGTGATGAAGAGACTCAGGACCCAAGCATGAGCCTATAGTTAAGCCAAATATTTTGATTTAAATCATACCCTTACAAATGTACAGTATGGGGAAGGCTACCTACAGAACCCAAGTGAAAACACTGCAGGGATGGGGCAAAGTCAAGTCTAGAGTCATCTGTGGCTGCTTTTATTGCTGAAGAATTAAGACTAGTCAAGTATGCAAGAGTTTGCTGCTGACTACTGATTATTGAGTTAATTGCACAGCCAATGGTGTAACTAACTAAAAATAGCTGAACTTAGGGAAACATCTAGAAATATCAAACTACTGAATTGCTCTCAAGCATCTTCAAAGGATGTAAGGGAAGCAGCACATGGAACAGGCAGTATGAGCAAAAATATGGTGAAAAAACCTGCCATTGAAGTTATGGCTCAGGGGGCTTCTATGTCAGATGGAGTCCTAATAGATCCCATTCTTCTCACAGCCCCAAAATCATGAACAATGGAAAGAAAATCTCCTGCACTGTATCTGTCAGAACACACAGTCAGCTTTCATTCAAGCCTGCCAGTGCAAAACAACTTGGCCATTAAAATGCTTCATCTAACTTGAAGTGATTTATTTAAACACAGATATAATCTATTAAAAGTAGGCAAATAATTCTCTACTGATGTTGATGCCTCTAAGCAATGCCAAGGCAAGGAATACATTTAAGAGGTGATTAAAGATAAGGCACTTGCACTTTTGAGGACAATTGCAATTAAAAGCTCTCAACACTCATTAGCAGTGCTTGAAAAATACCTGTTTCAGATGCTTAAAAGCATAATGTACCCAGTTTGAAATAAATTCACTGGAAAATTCCTCTCCCAAGTCCACTGATTTAATATCCTATAGCATCTCAGCTTTGCATCCCAATCAATGTGTGTAGTCAGCTGTACAATTTGGTTTAGATTTCCACCCAACTGTGGAACACATCAGCATACCATGAATGTGTTCTCACTCCCATGTCATAAAGGTGCTTTTAAATATGTACTGTAAGCACAAGACCAGAGATATTTTACATACCAAATGTGCAATCAGAGTCACTTCAACTAGTTGCTGCTGCCTAAAAAGTCATTCGGGCTCTCTTGGTAATGGGAGTGAAAGCAAAAGTAAACAAATACTATCAGAGAGCAACTTCATCCTAAACTGCACTTCCAATTCATGCAAGATGTTTTGCTCTTTGCATATATCTGCTTACTAGAAAGTCTAATGATTATTTTTGGTTAGCTAATAATCATGAAAGAGGAAATATGTTCTTTCAACCTAACTGAAGCAGAATATAGACAAGATTAATCTTATCCTACAAGTTTACTCAGGGTAAGTAACTCTGGAAATAACTATTTTAATATTAGGTTGGATTAAAAAATTAGTTTAGGTATGCCTTCTTTGGAAGCCAAATGTAAGCTTTGATCTTAGGATATTCATGACTTGGAATGAATGAAAATTAAGTTATTGCCATAAGTTTTCATCTGATACATAAAGAAAAACAGTATGGAGATTTTAATTCATTGGCTTGGATAAGATGTTTCAGAAGAGAAGTTACTTGAGTTACATACATTACATTCTGGTGCAAGTGAAAATATGCAGAGTATTATTATATGTATTAAAAAGCATAGGGAAAAAAGAGATGACAAAGCTATCTTCCTATTACCTTAACTAGATGCAGAATTTTATTCTGCAGAAAAGAGAGGAAACACTCAAGTACAGTACCAAATCCTAGAGAAAAAATTCAGAAAGCTTTGACTTCTTCCCTAGCAAATTCAGAAGCAGGCATCAAATATTCCCATTTGTGATTTTAAACTGCAAAGATATTCTTATCACTTCTATTTAAGTGTAAGTAACAAAGCCAACTTCCATTCCTAAATCTGAATAATACAAATGAGGATTTTTTAATCATTTACTTAAAAGCATATACACAACTGAAGCAACATTAACCATCACCTTTCATTTTAATGTGTTTTCTTATGAAACTGAAATTTAATTTTGATTTTACTTTCAACCTTTTCAACATTTGTCTTCTATAAGCAAGTTATGTTTCCTGTAAACAAATGTAAAATTAAACATATCTAAAATATGAGGTAAATTAAATGAAAAAAAAGAGTCTTATAAAGCATTGTAATGGTTCCTTAGAGAACTGAAATAGCCAGAAAGTTGGTGAAACTTGCCTTCTAATGGCAGGTGAGGCAAGAAGCAATATAGTGTTAATCAGTATAATACAGACATGCAGTACAGAGAAATTTCACTGATGAAATTTAAGAGCATACTCACCAATTCTTTTCTAAGTTGAATAAAAAACTGTTTGCACTTAAAAGAAATTTTTACAATCTTCAACCTAAATGAAACATAAAATCACAATATTTTAACACTTAGCATGCTGAACCATCATTAAAGTCTTAAGTATATCTATTGAAATATACTTTCCACAGAGAACTATTTTCACTTCATTGCCATGAAAATTCATTAGACAAAAAATAAGATATCTGAGTTTATCTAAAATAGCTTGTGCAATTTGAAATTTAAAAGCCATATATTTAATGTTATCCATCAAATTCACTTGTTTCCATCCTAAATCCAAGGCAGTTGCTAACTTTACTATCTTTTTTCCAGTTTCAAAGTGCTATTCTATGCTCAGGTCATTCCAACCAGATGCTCTTTTCTGAGGCTGCTTCCAACATGAAAAAAATACTTGGAAATTCACCTGATTCCTGAAACACATTCTCTGTGCTCTTACATGTCTTTAAATGATTTGAGTAAAATAGCCAAGACAAGATATAAGCATGAAGAGGAGGACTTGTGATCTTGGTATTCATAAAATTGAAAATAAACAAAAAAACCCCATCACACTATGAGGAAGGAAAAATAAAAAACATGTAAAATATCACATTACAGGGAAAAAATTCAACCAGTAGATCTTTTTGTCTTGCAGTTCATCTACAAACATATGAGATGCTGACAATAATTCCAGGTAATTTTGGATGGTCACCACAATGCTGGTTATGCTAGAGGGGAAAAGATGGGTTATCACAATCAGATTTTATATGGTTTTGGAGATCAACTGATTTGTGAAGATTATACATTTATATTTATATCTATATATATAAATTATCTTTTTAACTAAATCAAATGGAGACGTTTTTCTCCAGGGGATTATTCAGAGCAGGAACCTAACTTGGATGTCCTGGTTTCTATCTCCAATAACACAAAGGGAGTTGGTGAATAGTAGCCTTTAAATTATTCTTATTTAAATAATTTCCCATTTATTCTTTCCCAGCTCTGCTGTTAGGAAAAAAAAAAAAAAAAGCCACAGCTATAACTTTGTTCTGTACTTTTTTTCCATACTTACATCATTGCTATTAGTTTCTCAAAGGTGAGAAACAATAAAGGGGGCTACAACTTATCTACTGAAATCAAATGACTGCATTGGCAATGCAGCAATTTTCTTAGCACCTCCTGTGACAAACAATAGAAGCAATAATTACAGATGGGCCCAGCATTTGCTGGATGGAGTGATTTTAGCAGCCTGACTGGGGAAAAACAGTTTTGTTAGACTGTTTACACTGCAGTTAACCAGAAATATGATTCATTTTTAAAGATCTGTGGCAATTGAAAGAATATTTTAATACATACCTGTTCTAAAAACTAGAACAACTTATCAGATTTGCTAAGCAAGGCAAGAGAAAAACTGAAAATAAATCAAAACTATTCCATTTATAAAGCACTCTACTTCCTTTCACTCTTTTTTTTTGTCCTCTTCTGCTCCAGAAATTATTGCATTTGGTGATTTACAGTCTGAAGGAGAATGATAAGGCTGAAAGTTACACAGCCTTTATTCATCTCACCCCATAATTTAGGCAGAGTGAGGTCAGCTGCCTTTTCAGCCTGAAACCATTTGGAACAGACTCAAATCTGTCACATCCAGCAAGGTCTAACTCAGCCCTAAGTCACCATTCCAGCAGCAAGAAATTACTCCAAGCTGAACCTCCTCTATTCTGGAACCCTACAGCAGATGAGAGTTCAGAAGCACTGCTAGTACTCTGAGAGTCATGTCATGGGAATATCCATAATCACCCAAAGCAGAAGGCACATCTGACTCTGCCAGCATCCAAAGAGTGAAGAATAATATCAATAATATCATCAATATTTTTTTCCTGGTGGGATTTTCCTGTCTCCAGTCATCCCAGACATCCATTCAAGAGTTTCATGGTAGTATTGGACCACCCCAACTCTTGGCAGCAGGGTCATCAAGCAGGACACCAGCAATCCTGCAAATTTCTTGGCCAAGTTATCTCTGACACAGGTACCAGACCAGTCAGTCACAGAAGATGCTCTTGGTGGCACAACTCAACCAAGGAGGTATTGCCCAGATTTAGTAACCCAAGACAAGCTTGGCAGCAGCAACTGTGAGATGGTGAAGCTCAAGATCCTGAGGGAAATGAGCAATCTCCTCTGGGTTGTCTTATTCCTGCCTTGTGTCATTCCTGGTTCATTCCCACCATAAGGTTCATAATATACAATTTAGATATATTATCAAATTAAGAGGGAGATGGTAAAGACATTTGACTTGATTCTCAATAGAGTTCAACCTTTATTTCTTCTAATATACATGCATGTCTCTAAATTCAGCTCAGAGTACTGAAAAGGAGAGCTCTAAACATTCATTGCTGCAAAGACATTTCACATCTCCAGCTGCATGGGAGCAAGAATAAGTGGAAGCAAGAAGAAAGCATCAGGCCTGGTGTCACTGGAGCAGCTGTACAACTATGGCTAAAAAGCAAAGGTAACAGGTCTAACTACTGAGCTGTGTTTTAAGAACTGACATTTCTAATCCTTACTCATAGCAAAAGCAAACCTGTAATAGGACAAAATGGGGTGGTCAGGGATTTTTGGGTTGTTTTTTTTTGTGGTTTGTTTTCTTGTGGGTTTTTTTTCCTTTTTTTTTTTTTTTCTTAAGACCAATCATGTTGGTAGTATAGTTTTCACAGGAAGAAATTAATATCCCTGATGTCAGCTGATATGGTTGGATACAAAGAAGAACTGTTTAGGCAATTACACACACAAAACCACACGAAGAATTTAGATCAGCATCCCTGGCAAGCAAATAATATGAAGCAGAGCTCACAGAAACCTCTAGTTTCCAGCAGGGACATGTAACTTAATTATGACTTACACTGAACATACTCAGTAATTTACCAGTGTGTTTTACAGAACCTAGTTCTACTATTACTGTTTTCCCCAAAATACCAGCAGTAAAAACAGTCTGAATTAAACCCTTCCTGATTATTACAGGATTGCAATTACAAAGCAGCCTGAACTCAGAAATGGCTCTAACACTTCAAAACTCTTAACAGATGAAGGATATTTTCCTTGGAACATGCCACTTATATAAAGGGAGGTCTGACTGACTAGTACAGGAGTTTCAGACATCACTGCAAGATCCAGTTTTAATTTACCCAAATAACCATGGAGACTGAAAATCTACATGCTCTGTGATTGCCTCAGCCTTCCTTTTCTTTCAGTGCTTACAGGCAAAAGGTTGATCACATCCAATTCTATCTGCTTGTGGATAACACTTCAGTCATGGCTTTGGTTTTTCTTTCTCCCTTGAAAATCTGCTGTAATTTTACCGTTCACACTGTTTCCCAACATGGTAAACCACAGAATACAGCAGAACACAAGGCCAAGCTCAGCTCAGAAAACCAGAATTTCTCAGACATTCATTGGTTTGCAGGAAAGACAGACTGTGATTAACACCTTCAATCTCTGCAAGGGAATTCAAGTGAAAGCAACTCATGGTGACAGGCAAAGGATCTTACCCTGTGCTAACAGAAAACAACAAAACCCTGAGGATCACAGAAGCACTGAATAGTGGGGGTTGGAAGGGACCTCTGAAGACCATCAAGTCCAACCTCTCTGCCAGAGCAGGACAAAGCTAGAGCAGATACTGCAGAAATGCATCCAGACAGCTCTTAAAAACCCCCAGAGGAGACTCCACAACCTCTGGGAGTCTGTTCCAGGTTCTGTTACCTGTACACTAAAGTTCTTCCTCATGTTGAGGTGGAACTCCCTGTGCTCCAGCTTGAATCCATTGCCCCTTGTCCTGTCACAGGGCACAAGTGACAAGAAGCTGTCCCTGCCTTGACACCCAGCCCTCATGGATTTATAGATATTCATTAAATCTTCAGTCTTCTCCCCAAATTCAGCAGCCCCAGGTCTCTCAGCCTTTCCTCATAAGGCAGGAGTTCCAGCCCCTTCATCATCCTCATAGTGATGTCAATTGTCTGAATGCAGAGAAAAGTTTTTCTACTTTCAATTGTGTTCATCAGTTTAATTTCTTTATATGAATATGACAGAGCAGGGAAGAACTTTACAAGCCCAGTGCTGCAATGCCCAAGCACACACAGCAGCACCAAATGAAAACATGAGATCAGCAGCAAATGGGAATGCAAAATCCTTCTTTTTCTAGAGTGAACAGCTTTTGTGCTTGGCAAACTCCTGCCTGTGATGATCTTTTTCCCCAGCTGCCTTCGCCCCCTCAGAGGGCTGTTCCAGCACACTCAGCAACACGTGGCAGGAGTCAGGCTGGCAGTGGAATTAAACAGGCCAAGGAAACTGAGGGAAGGGGACATCACTTCTGGGGAGCACTACAGAAGTCCTAGTGCTCTCTGGGTTAATTCTGTTCAGTTGTCTCATTTAAGACTGTGAGCTAGACCACAACCCTGGCTATAATATAGTCAATTACACTTCAGTGTGCTTAGAAACTCCTGAAGAAAAACTGGAAATTAAAATTCATTGCAGCTTTCACCACTATCATTAAACAGCATAGAATGCAGAACAGGGCAAAGCCATCATAAAATTAACTGTAAAATAGCAAGGAGTAAATCACTTCAACTTGATGGGGTTTTTTTACCACTACCAGTGTCACATGCTTTAAAAACCATTTGGAAATATCCAACTGGAACATGAGCTTAACCAGCCTTACCACTGGAAGGTGTTGATTCGTACTCTGTTCTTAAAAATGAGTATTCCACCTGACATCACTCCAATGGTTATTTCATTGTTACTCTGATCCTTTAAAAGGAAAGAGAAAATTACTTGAAAAACAATATATCTTGGAAGCTTCATAAATATTCATTCTCATCCCTCCCTCTCTAAATACACAACCACCACAGTAAAATCAATCTCAATTAACACGGGAAGAAATGTGGTTTAGAAGGACAAGAATTAAATTATTCATTCCTGTTTAGGAGAAGCCTGAAAGTTTGCTGAGCTCTATAACCCACCACAGAATTTTCATTTGTTAGAGCTCCTGCCTTCCACCAACCCTGCAGAAATATAGAGCATTCCAGCAGTTTATTCCAAACAACAGCACTAATAGAATCAGCAACTTCAATTCCTCCCTGAAAGGAAATTGCAATCTCTAAACCAAGAGAGATTCTCATCCAAACAATATTGTAAGCATAGTTAAAGAGCATGGTTTTTATGAAGTATTTCTGCTCTCTGATCAAATGGATTCAGTTGTTCATTCCAAACTTACCCTTGCATAGTGCAATTCAACTCCATAAAGTTCTAAGGTACGTGCTGTATTGAGATAATTGAACTCTGCTTCTGCAGGAGACAACCCTCTGCAAGAAAGAAGCTAAATCAGAAGCATTTTAACAGACCAGGTTCTCTAGTGAGCTCAAAAAAAGCCTCATTCATTTTCCTACTGACACCCCTACCCTGAAAGCTGAATTTCCTTTCTCACCCTAAACATATTATAGCCCACAAGAAAACAAGAAAAAACTTCTTGTGCTTCCACAGAGACAAAGTTTTGTCCTGAGCACTCAACACAGCTTGGAAACACCTGCCTTTTTTTTTTCTACTGAAGTTATCAGTTAAATGTCTGTGTTGCTCCAGAACTGGAAATGACTTTTGCAGTCCTGGATTTTGTATTTCTCCCCAGGGTTCTCACCTTTAAAGTTTCAATTACTATCAACTCACTTGAATTTCTTTACCATCTTTAGCAGGATTTGCTAAGCCACTGACTGAAATGAGCATTCAGTAGTTTCTAAAGCCAACACCATGCCCCAATTAAGCAAATGTTTTGTAAATATAACTTAATATTTTTGTTAAATTTAACATTAACAAAAAGCACTTGAGTTCTAAAATACCAAGGAACCAGCACTGAAAAAGTACCACAATGTTACACACTGAAAAAAAAATATTTTCCATTGCTTCATTGCCTTTTCCTCTTTAGTAAAAGGTCACAGACTTGCACACAGGAAAGAACAGATACTGAAGAAAAGGACTTTGTTACTTCTAAAGTAACTCTTGTTTACTGACAGAGAGCACCATGAGAACAAAGCCCTGATGCACAGAGCATTCTGAAAGACTGAAAAAGCCTCTCAAAGAAGTTACACCCTGCTAAGTTACTATCCTACACAATACACACAAATATGTTCATTTTTTCACTTCTTTTCCCTGTCATTGTCACAGATATTCTATCAGTGGCACTTATTATACAATCTACAAAAAAAAATTCACATTAAACATAACTCTTAAAAAGAACAATACAACAAAGAGCCAAAAAAGCAAAACAAAACAAACAAAAAAAAACCCAGAAACCTTTAAGACAAATACTCAAATACCCAGTTTTTTATATAATAGCACAGCACCAGCAGTCAGGATTTGACAAAGTCAGTCACTATCTTCTGCTGGAAATCCTTACATGTGCTGCTGATGTAATTTTGCTATTTCTTTTTCAAAGTCTTGAGGCTGGCTAGGGATGAAAGAATAGTCTGAGAGGTAGCCTGGCAAGTTTTCTGAATGGTTGTAGTCTCCCAGCTCGGCTAAAATATTAAAAAGAGAGGTTATTTTTTATCACTGGTGTCCCAGGCATTGTGCAATGCCCCCAAATTCACAAGAGTGTGCTCCCACATACAGCAAATAAAAAGAGAGAAGACAATTCAACTCCCCTTTTCCCTTTTGCATCAACAGTCACATTCTCAGGGAATAGCACAGAGATCATTTTAGCAGAGGTTTGAACAGCTATGGATTCATAAAAGTTTCTCAAGTGTTTCATTTTTAACACACTTAATTAATTCATAAATGCTGTCATAATGGCCAGCACTAAATAATACACTTCAAGGCATCTAATCTTTTTTGTTGTTTCACCTTTGCTTGATTTCATCTGATTCAATTTTATCTAGTTTTACCACAAGTGCTATTTCTTCCTTATGATCTCACCTCTTACTGTACCAAGATATGTTCAGAAGCATTAGAAAAATATTTTTTCACACATTCAACTGTACGTATGGAAAAAAATATGCACATACACCTACATCAAAACTCCTCCAAATGACTGAGAAGAGCAGTTACATCATTTCTAATACTTGCTTTAAATTATTAGAAATCAACCATTTCTTGTCAGAATAAAAAAAACAAACAAACAAACATACAAAGAACATTTGCTAACAACACAGGCTTGGAGGCTTTTTGACTCTAATCCAAAGCAAACCAGCTTTACATAACTGTAATTCATGTAACAGATCTCCAGTGGGAGAGAAGTACCATAAAATATGGGAACTGGGAAATCCACAGCAGCAGAGGATGAAGGAGTCTGGGCATGGGCATCCCCACAGACAGATCCCATTTTAAATCCTTTAAAAGCTGGGAAATGGGATCAGGTTGTGTAACAATGTATGCCTTGGAAAAATCCACTGTGGAGAATGCAGCACTGAGATCCAAATCTGCTACTTGTATTCATGAAGACTCTCAAAAACAAAACCCAGAGAGAATTTGGGAATAGCCAGGCACAGAAAATCCTCAAATAAAGGTCTGTACACTGGAGAATTTCTCTAAACACAAGTCCAGTGCACTGCATGTACCTGCCACTTCTACAACACTTAAAAATAGATATACTGCATTCTTCACGTGCTCTAAGTGTTATCAACCTTCCAGTGCCTGCTTCATGATCAAATACTTCATCTCTCCTAAGGCAAATCCCAGTGGCCTGACAGCACTTGGATTTATGGAACTATTTCCAAGTAGCTGGAGTTTTGTTTAATTTCAGTTTTGTTCAGATCAACATATCACATCAAAATTGTGCATCAAACATGAACATTACTACACATTTTTTCCCTGGATGCTATTTCCCTGACATTTACAGAGTTCACATGGTACTGAGGGTACCTCTAATAGCAGAAAAAGCCATGAATGTAGCTGGATATATCAGGATTGCCTGGAAAACTGACAATCACAAAGAGCAGTTAAATGGTTTGTTGGGTTTTTTTACCACTGAACAATTTAAGTTGATGAAGGAAAATGGGGACAGAGGAATAGGACTAATCTCAGTCTGGAAGACTTACCTACTCAGTGGATGGCTTAAAATTGCTAACCTGAGTAGTGAACTTTATGTCCAGATATGAGCAGAATTCTCTTTTTGACACCTATTTTATCTTTATGCTATGTTAAAGATGTTTAAGTGGCTAAATAATGCTTTAGTATCATTGTCAGGAAAAAACCAAAACAGCCCCAGGCTTCAGAATACAGAGAAATCCAACAGGGTTGTTTTGAGGGTTTTTCTGAGTGGGTTTAAAGAAGGAAAAAGCAGAGCATGTCACCAGTATTTTTTCCTTCTAATTCAGCACAACGTGCTCAGGGAGAAAAACCAACCAAGCTTATTTCCTTAATCATGAGAAAAGTAGCATTGTGTCCACAAACATCACAATGTAATGTTATACAAACAACAGCCTTTAGGAACTAATCAATACTAATTGCATGTATTTCAGTAGCAATGTGTACAGGAATACTCATTATACTTACATTGAACAGCATAGGAAGCCAGGAGAGCAGCAGTATTATAAGGACAGGGCAATCTGTTTTGTTTTGGTTTTAAAATGAGAAATAAATAAAATTACATATTTCATATGAAATTTGGTTATTTTGTAAAGCCTCATTTTTCATAGTCTATGAACAAATGGGACAGATCATTAGAAACACTTCTACTGGCATTAACAGTATTTTTAATATATTATTGTATTTGCAGTTAAAATCCCTCACCATTTATTTTTTCTTAACCAAGCTTGCATTTCATGTTTTAACACCAGAAAAATATCTTACCTTCCTGTAAGGATGTCCTGTTTAATTTGCAAAAAATACTGGTACCTTGAAGAAGAAAACAAACAAAATCCACTATAATATAAAATTATTAATACTATTTTTTATCAATTTAATGCATTTTGCTTTCAGTTAATGCAACACTAAAACTTTAGATTTTGCATGCTTTGAACTCCTATAGGAAAGAAATTCAACTGATGAGTAAAATAATAATACAACTTTGTAAATTAAACTAGTTACAGGCTATGAAGTTATACATTGTATTTCACTAAAAGGATGCAAATTTCCCAGTCTGCTTCATTTTCCAGCATTTATGCTGCACTTGAAATATAAAATTAAAGGAAAAATAAGTACCCCAGTGATGAATGAGTGTTGCAACCAACAGGTACAGTCTGCATCTGTGTGTGGAGGTTCATTAATAACAATAGTGGTACTCCAGGTAGAGAAATACTCATTATTTGACATTTCTCTCTCTTTTTACATTAAAATAATTACTCTGAGTAGTTTGGAGTTACATTCTCAAACAAAATGAGTGGGTTCCATTATGTCAAACACCTCCTGACTGACTTGCCTTCAACTTCTGAAGTGTTCTTTAATTATGGTGTGAGAGAAAAAAAAAAATTGTCTTAAGAATTCAAGTCTTTCCATGTCTACTCCAAGTCAGGATGGAGATGGAAGATTATTATTTTTTTTTTTAATTTATTTTTTTGGTAGTGTATACCCTTTGTGATCCTGTGTTGGTTAAAAAGCATCCA
>JANHGL010000619.1:0-14752 GCA_024611195.1 Ceyx melanurus
AATATCCTTTTATTATATAAAATAATATTAATATAGACACAAACATGTCTGGTTTCAGCCAGAAGCTGCTGTTTGCTAAAATCAAGATACCAGTAAGGTGTAAAAGCTAAAAAAATCTCCTGTGAGATGCCCAGATTTTTCACATTTTTGGCATGTGATCCAACTGGCACCAGTACCAAACAGAAGTTTGGGGTTTCTCATTTTGTGATAAACCCAGTAAAAAAGCCAGTGTTTGACAGCAGCAAGAAACAGCAAACAGAGCAAAACTCCACATCACAAGGGCAGGCCCTTCACTGGTACATCCTTTTTTTTTGCACTGTGTGTGCTGCCAGAAGCTTTCCTGTACAAAGCAAAGCAAGAGAATAAAACCACAATGGCAGTTTCTCAGTGAGTTTTCCCTTTTGCACAACTCTGCCCCAGTGAAAAGCACTGCAGAGAAATCCCTCTTACCAAAGGCTGTGTTGCAAACGTGCTTGCTAACCTGGTCCCAGTCATCTCATTGCTTTAGAACAAAGGAGTCAAAAAGTTTCCTGTGGGAATCTGAAGTGAAGGATGACTCCAGAGCAGGGGTTGCTCTGCTCCTCAGAGGCAGTGCAGTGCCTGGAACAGTTAGCTGGGAATAACCACTAGAGTGCAATAGGAGTAGGTAAGATGGAACAGGACAAGAGAATGTCAGTTGCTGCTGTAGAGATGTTAAATTCTGATGCTGGTTCTCGTGTCAGTGGGACCAAACAAAGGGCCTTTGTACACCTAATGGAAGGAAATGACAAATTTGACTAAAATAAATCACATTTTTAGCGTGGCAGCTCCTTCAGCCCAGGCTCTGGTTGCTACAACTGACAGCCCTGTGGGGCTTCACCCTGACAAACTGTTACTTGGAACAGTTTGTAACATTCCCATTTGGACTGTGAAGAGACATTTTAATTGAAAAATCATTTGCCCATAAAATTATCATCATCAATTTACATTCTACAAAGGGACTGCATTATCACCATAAAACAATTTGTAAGTGGATTCATTCTACCCACTAAATCACTTTACATTATTCTGTGAACAGAATGATTAAAGCAGGTTAGCATTTTTCTGGCAAAGTAACTATGTTGTTATGCATTTCAGCCCCACAGATCCTTATAATAGCTAGTCCATTTATCTTGCTGACAGAACATCTATACTAAGTGGGCAGAATATATTTTATTTACTTGATGCAATTCATTTAATTCACAAAATATTTTTAAACTTAGTTTTTGTCACCAGGACAAGCATAAGTTGAGGAAATTCATTGGCTTAGTCTCCTGGGGAGCTAAACAGCAGCTGTAATGGCAGGGGTGAGGTTGGGGCAGGTTTTGCTGGGTGTGGAATAAGCAGAACATTGGGTTTCACTGCAGTGTGAACACAGATTGTCCTGTTTCCACAGTTCTGAGTTCCCAGGCTTCAGGTTCCCATCCCCAAACTATCCAAAACCCTCAGAAAACCTCCATCTCCAGCCATGGAAAAGAGCAGCTCGATCTCAGGTTTTTACAGCACACTGAGCTGTTTAGAGCATGTCACTCACCATGAGGAGAGCCAACTTCTGTAAGCAGATTGGGTGTTTTTTCAAGGCATGGAAGCTCAAAATCCATTATCCACCCTCAGAAATGGGAACGAAACTAACACTGTAGCCTCCAGTCAGTCTAGTGTATAAAACAAAATCATTAGCATGGAAAACCTGATCCTTTCACTCCTCTGGACACTGAAAACACAAAGGAAGAGTGTTCCAACTTTCCTTTTGTTTCAAAAGGGGTTTAGAAGTTCTCTTATTCTGCCACTGACCTGCTGCAGAAACACCCTTGGACAATTCACTTCAGAACTCTTCCTCCCTGGGTTTAGTGAGGGCCATGAATGGTGGGTGTCTTCACTACTAAACCACCTTGAAATCCAAACTATACACCAAATAACCAGAGGGTTTATAAGAGCAAACCATAAACTACACAAATAAATGCCTAAGGTTTTACTCAAGATCATTTTTATCTGAAAAACCTACCAGTTATACACATCTAATTAGTGAAAAAATTTCAAGGTACTCCACAGACACAATCTGCAGCTTTATATTTGCCTTGCAAATAAACAGCTTAGCATATATTCCTTTGTTATACTTCTAATTAGCTTAAATTGTCCTGTGACTGCAACAAGCAGTTGCAAACATTTGTGATTATTAAACCTTAATAGGCTTTTTGTAAATGTTACAAACACTGCAAAGAAAGAGGAGATTGACAAGCAGCATTTTTAGAGTAATTATTTCTCCCCCATCCCATCTGTTACTTAACAACTCTACTCAATAGCCCCTGCTATGACTCATTAGCATGTTCTTAAAATAATGCCATTAGCAGTTCCTGTATGAAAGCTCCAGGTATGGAAATATATAGATACTCAGCTGATGCACAGTATCTGATCTCCCATCAATGCAGGGGAGCCAGATTAGTCCTCATCACTGAATAAAACCAGCCCACATGGCTCCAGAATCATCTGTTCCTGCTACCAGGCAATCCCAGTGGCCTCCAACTCCAGTAAATGGAATTTAGGCACCTCTGTGATTTTCTAGACCAAGCAGGTCAAGGAAGCTAGGAATAACATATTATTATATCACTGGTACAATCTGGCTTGGGAAGAAATGTGTTTTATTCAAATGATGAGGGAGGGGGGTATCAAGCTGTGCCCTTGAATAACCAGTTCAGAAAGAAGCAGCACAGTGTGGGGTACTGTCATGGAGATGCTAAAAATCTATGCTAAATCAGAAATTAAAATGAAAGCTTATTCATTTAATCAGTTATTTAATTACAAATCGAGCTCTGAGAAGCTCAAACACACTCAGAGGCCTTAGTGGGTAACTACAATGATACCACTGCCATAAAAGCTTGCACAGATCTTTCCAGCTCGTGGTTCAGAGCACACAGATATGCTTCTGGAGAAGCATAAACAATGCAAAAACCTGTAATTGCTGTGTCAGTCATGGTGTCCATGCAGAATACCAAGCAGAAAATCATATCTGTCTTGATTTATTTCCCTGGGCCTCTGGCAAAATACAAAACTACAAAGCCAACTGCAGAAGCACAGTGTCCTCTGCTGGGGAAACTGATTTGGATTCCTCACCTGGATACAAGGGGGGGAAATGTGCACATTGGCCACTTGTGCATGTGTTCACTCACCCAACAAAGTCAGCTAGGTATTCATGCAAAAAACAATACATGTGTTTGTGTACAGAGGGAAATACTCACAAATAATGACAAGGATGACTTTTCCCCTAAACTTATTCTATCTCTGAAGTAAATGGTACATTTAAAGCTGATAGGAGGGAAAGACAATGCTGGTTTTACCATTAATAGCCATACCATGTAAGATAACCATGTAGCAACTAAATTAGATAATAATTAGATGATAATAATAATTAGATTATAACCTCTAAGTAGTTATAAGGAAGTTGATGAGGCCTTCTACAAACAGCTGGGGGTAGCTTCAAAATCACAGGCTCTGGTTGTCATGGGGGACTTCAATTACCCTGACATTTGCTGGGAAAATTGTACATCCAGGCACAGTCAGTCCAGTAGGTTCCTCCAGTGCATTGATGATAACTTATTATTAACATAATTAACATACAGGAATAACTCATATTAACAAGCAGGAATAACTGGATCCTAGCAGCATTTCAGTTGTGCCCTGAGCTCTTGTAAAAGCCTACTGCACTTCTCATCTCTCTCACCAGATCATCCTGCCCATCTCCACTCTCACTCAGAAACCAGCAAAATAACTGACTGCCTTTGATCTGTGTCCTACTCCTGTAGTAGTGCTCAGCTCACCCAAAACCTCTCATTGCACCTCTACTGTCAGATTATTGATGGAACTCACATGGCATTATTTTGCCCTAAAATTCTGCTTAAATTTTCTGTCTGATCTCCCCCTGCTCAGCTCTTCACTTGCTCTCCCTTAGAGCTGCTCCCTGGCACTCCATGGCCTGCCATCCCCAAATGCTGCTCTGAAATCATTCAGCTCTTAAGCACAGATGAAAATCTGCCCTTTAAAATCATGCCTTCAAAGTCTAGAACTGCCCATAATTGAGCAGTTAGTTCATCAGTGTATTCCTTTTCTGGAATGAGGACTGGAGACAGGGAAGGATGAGGATTTCTGTTTCAGCTTGAATGGATTCAACAGAGGTTTTCTATTTCCAAGCCTACTAATGGAGTGTCATCACTCCTGTCTGCTGGTAAAAATAAGGAAAAGCTATAAGGAAAATCACTTAGCTGAATTCCAAGCACTACCAGTGTGATCCCCTAAGGCTGCTTTCTGAAGCTGGAAATAAACAATTTTTCCTCTTTGTTTACTATGCCAAGAAAAGATAATGCAGCACATTCAGTTAACATTTGTCCCTGAAGCACATTATCCCTCCAGGAACAATACGTGGGAGTAGCACAGAAACTGTGTTTCCAATTAATCAGGAACAGGGTTAATCATGCAAGAAATAGAAGTTAAAAAAATAATATTTAAAAATAAAGCCAGAGCAGTAGCAAAGTATAATTAAAATATTTTTCCTAACTACCATTTCTGTTGCCATCTGAAGGTTGATTTTCTCTGTTACCCTCCCCTGGTTTTTAATTGCTCAGCTGGAATGTGGTACAGTGCAAGCCTGCCCCTCCTTAAAGCCCAGTTGGAAACCATGAGACTTTTCCCCCTTTTTCAGAACTAGGGAACAACTTCAAAGGGATTTGGATCTGCAATTGAGGTCTGAATGACTGAGAGCAGCACGTGGGCATGGCAGGCTGTGGAGAGCCAGGGAGCAGCTCTCAGCAAGGCAGGTTAAGAACTGAACAGGTGATGAAGGGAATGTAGTTCATGGGGAGATCAGACAAGGAAAACTGAAGTGGAATTTTAGGGCATGCTCAAAATAATGGCATCAATAAGCACAAGGACTCTGACCTCTGCCATTCCTTCAGCTGCAATCCCTGCTCAGCCCAATGCAGGAACAAGCAGCACGATGTTGTGTGAAGGAAGGGTTTGTGTCAGGAGCTGCTGGCAGGAGAAGAGCAAAGGAAAGAATCATTTCATGGGCCTGTTATGAATCTTGTATTTATCTGCCACAATAAGTACTAACAATGACTGCTAAACCTTCCAGTTTAAGGAAGGAGGGGAGCAGTTGGATCTACTGGGGTATCTCTGGTTATCTGCCAGGGTTTAGAGCCAGGGCAGACTGCCAGACCTATGACAGATGCTCTCTATTAACCCCCATCTCCCCAAAAGGGAATAAAGCAGAGAGACTTACCAATCAGAAAAGGAAACCAGAACAGCTTCAGTGAAAAGAATAGTAAATACATATAATAGTAAAATAATAGTAATATATATTGGAATATATATATGGAATATATAAAAATATATACAACAACAGCCCTGAACCCAGCCTCCCCCCATGGCAGCTCCATCAGTGTCACCACTGGTGGTGTGGGGCAGGCACCAGGAGAGTCCCAGGCTGGGCACAAAGGCAGCTGGGAGCTGGATTCAGGTCTGCATTCTGGTGCTGGATTCAGGAACACACTGAGCAGGATCAAAGGCAGAACAGAGTCCTCCATGGATGCCATAGGAAGAAAGAGCAGAGCAAAAGGGGCTTCACTCTCCTGACCCCCAGCTCTACCCCAGATATGGTGTCTATGGGCTGGGGTCCCTGGCTGGGCAGTTTGGGGTCCCCTGTCCTGGCCCCTCCCTTTCTGCACCCCCAGCAGTGGCCTTGGGCTGCACCCAGCCCTCGGCACTGACTCTGCCCATGGGGTGTTCCCACTGCTAGCAGCAGTATTAAAATAATACACTAAAATAATTGTTATAAAATATTGTCATCCCTTTTAATTTTTTGTATGTGTACTTTTAAATATTTATAATTATAGAGTGGTAGATGTATTTAATTTATAAATTAAAATACATATACGGGGGGTGCCTGTTCAAAACGGCTCATGGGGTGCACAATCAAAAGCTTTGGAAGACCACTGCACTGGTCAATCAACGGGATTTACTCAGTCTGAGGCACCCTAAGGCAACTGCATCATTCAAAGAGTGCAAAATTCCATTTCAGAGTATTCAGCACCGTGTGCTGGACTGCACTCAACTAGAGAAAACAGGGCTTCTAAATAAACCTCGAGTTATGCCCAGGCATCCCAAAGAGTCTTGTGGATTTACTAAATTATTCTTCATGTGTATTGCAAACTTAAGGACAGCAAAATCCCCCTGCAAACGTGGACAGCTCAGTTCCTCCAGCAGGTGGTCAAAGAATCCCCAGCACTCTTCACTGGGAGGAAGCACAGCCTACTGCCAGGAAATGCAGAATGGCTGTAACTGTGCCCTTTTGTACAAGCATCCCAATTAGTTCGGCCTGTTCAATGAAAGGCACAGCAGATTGCTCCTGAAAGCTACTAAATTGCCATTTAATGCCAAACTCGGGAACGTTTAGCAAAACAAACTCGAGGAACAAACGCAGCGAAGCTGTAAAAGAGGCAGCCAAGAGGCATGAGCTGCTGGGCTGTGTTCACCAGCAAACAGCTCCAGCCCAGCCCTAGCTGCTTGGAGCTCAGCTCACACTGCAGCTCCACCAGAGACTCCACACATTGCTTGTCATGCCCAATTCATACTCTATGGATTAAATACTTATTATTTTTTAACGTTTTTGTTTTGTTTTGGCTGTCTGTTGTTTTCATTTTTTTTAAAAGCAAGTTTTTCCTGACAAAAGCACAACTTCCAAGCTTAATCAGTGCAGGTATCAGGAAATGCAGTCACCTTGCAGTGTCCCTAGAGCTCAAAAATCTGACTCAAATCAGATTATACACCAGAACATCCCCAGCATACAGAAACTTCCATCAGTGTTTGTTGATTGGCCTTTTTAGATAAGGGACTCCAACCATGAACTGGAAACCAAACTGTATTCCTCCCACTGCTTTCATAATTGCTTGTGAAAAAATTAATAAGGAATACTTTTTTAATGTAGCACAGAAATAACATGGCCTAAGAACTGGCAATTGTCTTTTACTAATAATTCTGACTGATTTAGTTTTTGCTGTTAGCACATCTAAACTTCCTTTCCTAGAAATGACAAATTAGCAACTATTCACATCCAAGGTGGTTTTTAATCATTAAAAAAGCCAACATAGTTCAAAATGAATCAATAAGCCTTCAGATAATTAATAGCAATAACCAAAGCAGAAATACTCCATGGGCCTGTAATAAGAGAACTGAGAGCATTAAGGAAGAAATAAAATAAAATCAATCAAGAGTCAGGAAAGATGATCAAATTTCCCCCTCATTTTCTACATTTTTCTATTCTCATTACCTAGTTCTGTTATTTTATAGACAATGTATTGACAATTAGAATCAATAATAGAAAAAATAACATTGACCATCACTTCTTTGAACCTTGAAAGAGAGCTCCAAATAGAAAGCAACTGAATTAAGACAGAACCTGCCTCGTTTCATCATTAAGCCTTAATTTTATGCAGTTTCTATTTTCCATGTTTGAAGGGTACATTTATTCATTCAAGCTGCAAGTGTGCAAACAGAAGGTGATATTTTTGTCCCTCCACCTCATGTGATTTGTTCTTAAACCAGCAGGTAAATGCTACCACAAAAACAGCTTTATCATACCTGATCAGAGTTCAGATGAATGTAAGATGAGGCAACTGAAGTTTTCCTTGAAAAAGAAAGCAAAAAAGAAAAAAACTCCTTGTAGTAAATGACACCTCAGCTGAAAAGACTTAAAACATTTTTATACTGCTATTGAAGGGCAAGTGTCTGTAAGAACAGCCACAGGATAAATGAGGGCCTGTGAATAGGTACATTGTACTTTCAGAAGATTTTATCATGTAAGTATCTCTTGACTTTTTCATTGTTTAAATAAATGACTACAAGACAAGGGCTTTTGAGAGGTTGCTGATTAAAGTGCCCTTTATTGTTAAAAGCATAATTAAGTAATACTTGAATTTATAACTCTCTTCAGGGAGTCCACACTCCTAAAGAAATTAGAAAATGGCACAGCCAGACAGTCATCTAGTTAATAACACCTTTTAATTATCACAGCTGGCCTGGGTGGCATTCCTATTTGTAAGGTTTCATTTTATTTAAGGAAATTAAAGTGCAGATCAAGTCACAAAACTCTCCTCATGCACTGTCCAAAGTCTATTAAACAAAACAGAATTTCAAAGCAGCATGGAGTTATAAATAGCCTGCTGTTTGGAATAGCCTGTCAGTCTGCTCCCAATTATATATCTTTAGCTAACAGCTCTCTAATTAGCACTTGTTTCTGACTATACAGCTCCTAAAATGTTTACATTGGAAGTCACAAATTACTGTCTAATTATGTTGGCTACATTATTCCACATAAAACAAATATCATGCTATATGATGTGCTGTCATCACTGAATAAGATATACCACTGATATTCCAAGCCCTAGAAAAAAAACCCATGTAAATAAAACACTAAAAAAAAAAATAATAAATCTGCCACGCCTACTTGACCACACTTCCTAGAAGATGCTGCTTTCTCAGACACTTTCAGTGATAGAACCTCAATAATATCAGTACAAGATGCATTCCAGAAACAGGAAAATCCCATCCCATCCCTTAGGGGCTGACACTCCAAGGGAAGCCAACCAGGTTTGGTGTGCAGTTCCTCAGCTGGTGAGTTATTCTCTCTACAGAAAAACAAGACAAACCCAGAAGTAGGAGTTCCCATTTCCTCCAGGGCCCTCAACTGCTTTTTATAAACCCTCACATCTCAATGCCCTGCTTAGGAATTTGTTTCCTCACCAGTACAAACCCATTTACCAGGCTGCAATTGTTACCTTACAGGTGGATCCTGCATGGTGTTAAACTCCTACTCCCTAAACAATTCCCTATCACTCAGAAAAATACCTGTCACATGGAATTACATTAATTTGAATTAACATTCAGAAAACAAAGTGCAGGTTCTGAACAGTGAAAACAGACATATGGAGCAGGTGACCTTGCTTCTTCCCAAGCATTCAGCATTTGTTCCCAGTGACCTTTACATGCAGTTCATTAGCCAAGTAACTTCCCTGAGCTGCAGCATTTCCACTGATGGGAAAGCTATTATGGAAAAAAAACTCACATGCTTTGTTTGCCTGGCTTCCACAGAAGGGAGAAGTTAGCAACAGGGAAGTCAACCTATTCTCTCTTTGCCCCTCATCAGTGCAAGGCACGTGGAGAAAAAAAATCAAATAAACCAATAAAGGCACACAAAAAAACCCAAACACACATCCCAAAAAAGCACTTGTGTTTCCAAAGCCACGTTTATATTACACCTTGAAAAGCTAAAAGATTGCACTGAAATTAATACAGCACTAAACTTAAAGGATATTAATTCTCTTTAAGAAGAATATTGCTGCAGCCATTTAACAAACATCAAATTCCATCAGCAGATTGAAGTGACAGAAAAATAAGAGTACAGAACTAAGGGATGGCATAGCTAGTGCTCTTAAAAGCCTTTTTGTTTCTGTGATTAAAAGTTTTGTTTCAATAACTTTTTCCCATAGTCAATAAGTACAAGTGAAATTTTAGGCCTATATGCATTTTCATTTTAATGAAGAGTCACTCCAATTTGCATCCAAATTGATTTTTTTTAATGGTAAATATTTTTAGATTAAAAATTATTCACAGTTAATCTCATTACTATCAAAGGAATTCAATACTTGAGGGAGGAAAATTATGCACTTCATCTGGTTAAAAATAAAACCTCCTTTGTTTTATGGGTTATTAAATTTTACTTGACTCCAGAGCAATCCCAGCTGAGCAGGTTATTTTCTAGGCTGCTTCAAGTGTCAGTATGGTTCTTCTGTTTCAGTATAGCTAAAGTTTAGATAGATATCTTCTATTTTCACAAAAATCTACCACATCCATCTCCTTATTCTCATTGTTGTAGAGATCTACCTGTTTCATGTATGAAAAGAATCCTTTGAGTTAGAGTTTAACTAAATAGAGCATCTAGCAAAACCATTATAGGAACTTCTTACCCCAGCAGCAAAAGCAGAAGCTTCCCCTCCATTTCTGAGTATGGGATGACAGTGTCACAGCTGTAAATCCAAAGCATTAAAATCATATTTATATTCATGTATTTGAAGATTCTGGACATAATGAAGCTTGTAGACTTATTAATTAGACTTCAGATAACATAACTGCATGGTCTACATGGAGCTTATAAGTGTCTCAAGAATTTCCTTCACCACAGTGGTGCACAAGGATATAAATATGCAAACAGTGGGAAGGACATCACACAAACATAATTGACTTATTTATTCAGATTCAAACTACTGCTAGTCAGCTTATGACTTACAGAAGGTAAGAGTGAATATGTACCCTGATCAGGCTTCTGTTGTGCTGTAGAACAGATGACCTTTCTCCTTTCCTCCAGTCAAACAGCACTGGAAAGTGGGGGAGGCTGTGAATCCCCATGAGGGACAGGAGAAGTGTGGCCAAACCCTGCAGGAGAAAGAGGAGCACACATTCCACTGGCTCTTTGCTGCTTTGGAGGTTTCCACCAGCTACTCAGGACTGTCCAGCACCCACAGACACCATCCACACACACATCTTGATTTTTCCTATTGTTAATATTCCAAAAGTGTTTGGTTCCAGCACCTTAGACAGCAGTTGCCTTTGGTGAGCCAAGGGTTTGTTGGACTTACCTTGTTTCTCAAGAGATGATATTAGCTCCTAGTGACTATCTCCACCAGGAGCCATCCTTCTCCTTTCTTTTTGACTCCTGAAAGATTTCTACCACAACCATTTACATTTCTTCATGAGGAGAAGATAATAACTTCAGAGAAAAAACCAGCAGGAGTGGACAAACTTTACAATAGAAAGCCAGTGCTGAGTGTACTTAGTGAACAATGTACTGAAAAAAATAAACATTATACAGCACAGGGCTTTTCTTATCAATAATAATTTTCTACTATTACCTCTATGGGATTGGGGTAATTTAAAATTTTAAGATTATGCATTTAACAATTTTGAGAGAAAGGTCTAATCTACCATCCTTCGTATTGGGATAATTATACTCACACATCAAAAAAGGCTATGAATAAACCTAGTGCAAAGTAAAAATAAAAAGCTGTTTCTTGATTTTGGTATATCTATTGCATTTTGTCCTTTAAAATAATGTAAGTAATTTAAGTAAATGAATTCATTTCATTTTGAGAACACACTATTTAAGAGCAAGTCTTAGGAGAGCAAAAGATGATGAACAAGGTTTTATTTCAGAAGTACGGTTGAAAATCACGTTATTTTGTTTCCATGGAGAATTCCATTTGAAGAAATTACTCTAGATTAAGGTAGGAAATACATTCTTTTCCTGATTCTTACAGAATTTACCTCACAAAAGGAAGCATAAGGGAAAGTCACAGTCATTCATTTGGCAGGCTGGCCATCAAGAGGAGCAATCTAAGTAATTTGACATCCTGTGAGGTTTAATTGTCATTAATTTAAAAGGAGGCCACAAAAGGTTAACATTTTTTGTCATTGATGATTAATGGCATAAATTAAGGATATGTTAGAGGAAGTATTACACACAGTGGCATTAGCCTGTAATGAACTTTGTTTGCTAATATCATCTTGGATTTAGTTGTGAATACAAACTCTGGAAGGTTAAAAGAGTGATGTTGTCTTTTGCATTCATGTATTGGTAGGTTAAACAAACTGGTCACTAAAATTTAACCTTCTTTTTTAATAAGTAAAGCTATGTGGAAGAAAAATTATGACTAATCAACTCAGGAATGATATATTCAAATAAATCCTACAAACATATCTCAGCTGGTCTTCAACTCCTATAATAATACCTGTAAATATATAACCTTAAAAATAACATTAGTCTTAGAATAAATTTTTACCTAATAATTGTCAAATGCAGCCATAAAGAAAACTTAGCATTCATCCGACATTAATTACTAATTAAAGCATCACTTGACCAGATTCAAAATAAAGCCAAATTCTTCATTTTTGTTTGAATTATCCAAGCCAGCCTATAAACACCCACTAATTTCTACTGGGTTTGGGCAGAATATATGATATTAGCAAATAACCAGACTTTCTAAACAGAAATACTAGGAATACTTGTCTTCAACATAGTCATTTTTATGTTTTACAATTATTTCTTTATATGCTCACACTGCTTATCTTTAGCTCAATTGCAAAAATATTCTGAATTCCCTGTTAGGGAACCAAGAAGAAAGCAGCTCATTGGAGTTAACAACTCTGCAATCCAGTTCCAAATATGCAGAACAGATCTGTCCCAGGCTCTGCCCCAGTTTGGTCTGTGACTCAGAACTATTGCACTCCAGTTTGAAAATAAGAACAAGACTGTTGGTGTTTAACTCTCAAACCCCAGTACTGTTGTTCACCACAACAATGAACCTTACCAGCATTTCAGGAAAGGAAGGTAACTTCCTCTCTTGTGCCAACACAAACACAAATTAGTAACATTTAGTGCATTCATGACTAACTTCAGTAAATCTAAATCATCAGCATGCTTCCAAAGTCAGCAGATAATGCCATTTGCCATGTCTGAAACCATGCCATGAAAAAGAAAATCCTCCTCTATTGATACACAGTTCACTTCCATTGCTGGATGACACCATCATTTCATCTTTCTTGGTTATCAATTATTAAATAATCATTCAGTGTAAGTTGTTGTGAGTGTAATTGCACCATTAGTATGTAGTTTTTGCTCCTGCTTTAGTGAAGGTCTCTGAACAAATTCCTATTACCTTAGAATGACTTTCAGTGAATGCTTATCTGAACCCCACAGATATTCTCCTTCCATATACTGTGAACTAACTGAAGTCTCATCACCATGAACTAATTAGTTATGGTTGAAAATGTCAGAGACACCCTCATAACTTGCTGAAGCATAAAATTTGCCCTGCCTTTAACTTGTTATAGCCTAATGAGATTTCCAGTTATAACAGCACATCTCAATGCTTTCTCTGATGCTGTTTTAATCAGATTTCTTTTTCTGTGTGATAGGCTTCTGAGAAAATATTGTATATTGCACACATCACTTCCAAAATAGTCTCTAACTGCTAATGAACCACAAAAATGCCTTATGATGATTATGTAGCTTCCCCAAGCAGCAACTGTTCTGTAGCTGCCATTTGCTAACAAATGTGGTCAGTAGCCCTAGAAGGGTCCTTCTCCAGCAAGCCCAATGTCTCCTTCCAGTGCAGTGCTCTGCTTTTGTGTCCTGTACAAGACAATGACCAAGGCTAACTAAACACACAGGACAATGTCATCAGAGGGAAAAGGTGGCATGTAAAAAAAAACCTTACCCAGCTATATCAGGGAATTATTGTCTCACATCAGATCTTTCCAGTTCTGACCCAGCAGCTTGTGGGGCAGAGCAGCTGCTTGCTGCACTCCCATAGTGTGTGTGAGTGTGGCTCAGGGACACAGGGTGCCACAGATGCCAAGCCACAAGTTCACATTGCCCAAAGTAATTGCAGCAGAACAGGGAGAAGTGGGCATGCAAGAAACCAGTTATTTCAAACACGAACTATTAGAACAATCCTTCTAGATTAATCTTTTCAGTGTACCTTTAGCATCTGTGCAATAGTACAGAATGCTATGAAGACTCATAAAATGCATCAATTGTCATATTCTTGAACAAAGTTTGTTAAAAAGGAAAAATACCCAATGTCTGCTGAGGTTTTTTAATTGAAAAATACAAGCAATCTTTTCCTTGTATCACTTAAAAAAAAGGAAAATATGAATTCTGTTCCAGTTCAGGTCTCAATCCCAAACTGTTGTTGAATGAAATAGTAGAATGAATTGTATCAGGTGCACAGAAAGCATATTACAGCAGTTACTGCAAAGTTGCCTTTGCACAGGCTCCAGCAGGACAGAGAATCTTTACAGATACTCAAAGCTGGTTTAGATAGTGTTGTTTCCTCCCTGAAATCTTCTTGCTCATGTCAGCTGGTGGTGTTTTCCTGATGGACATGGATGGAATTAAAAGGCTCACCCAGAGGTGTATAAGCAGGACACTTGGAGATCTTTTGTCTATACCTTTTGGACACAAAGGCTCCCAGTAGAATTTTTCTGCAACCTACCTTTTGAGAGATTCCTAGCACACCATATTAAAATTGCTGGTGAAGATTCAGTCTTTATAAAAGATTTTAAAAAATAAATAAAAAATAAAAATAAAACTCCTATCAGCTGCTTACTACCAATGTGGAACTGCACGTGTTCTGCTAGTGCAGCACTTCATGAGAATCAGTTTTTCACTGCTGCTTGTGTAGAAACAACAGAAAATTAACACATTCCTATGAACATTCAGACCCACAGGAGACTGACAGCCTTTTTCAGGGTCCATCCCCACTATTAATATGTGACAAGTTAAGGAGTCTTAATTATAAAAGCAACACTAAACAATTAAGCAAACTGAGGCATTATTAAGAGTCCCAGCTGTGGCAACATGTTTCTTTCTTTATGATAACAGATATCTTTGCTATTGAGCATGACATCAATCTTCTTCTAAACTATATCAAAAATCTTGCTCAGGGAAAATTCTCTCCTCTTGTTAAACTGAATTCTGGGGAGGGGATGTGCTGGAGAGCAGCCCCATGGAGGACCTGGGAAACCTGGTGGACAAGCTCTCCATGGATAGCAGTGGCCCTGGGGGCCAGGAAGCCAATGGGCTCCTGGGGGCATCAGGAGGAGAGTGTCCAGCAGATCCAGGGAGCTTCTG
>JANHGL010000620.1:340-22331 GCA_024611195.1 Ceyx melanurus
CTCTTGTGCTCCAACTTGCACCCATTGCCTCTTGTCCTGTCACTGGATGACACTGAGCAGAGTCTGGCTCCATCCTCTCTACATTCACCCTGAACATATTGATAGACACTGATGAGGTCCCCCCTCAGTCTTCTCTTCTCCAGGCTAAAGAGCCCCAGCTCTCTCAGCCTCTCCTCAGCAGGGAGTATCTCTGTCAAGAGATACTTAATTTTTTTTTCTCCATTTATTTTATTACATGAAATTTAATTTTTATTCTTTGACATTTCAAGAGAGGTAAAGCTCTCAATTTGTTAACTGAAGTGTAAAGTGTGAATTGATTTTTCTGTCTTCATTTGAAGCTGAATTTCACAACAGTGCTCTGTAAACTCTGTCTCAATAGAGAGGGTTTGTGACAGGGTGAATCTTTCATTTCAAAAGCTCTTGTAAGAAAGGGTCTAATAGCCAACAATGTTACCACCTTGTAAAATTGGGCATTGTAGCTCACATTTTTGTGACATTCAGCATTTTTTTTCAGCACTTTATGTCAGAACCAGAAGAAATTGATGATTTTTTCTTTTTAATAAGATGATACTGAGTAACACATGAAAATTCAGTCAAAATATAGGAAGTTTGTAAGATACTAAAATCTAATTCTTAAGGAATTCAATTACTACAAAGGTGAGTTAGGAAATACCATCCCATTACCTCTCCTATAAGGTCATTTTGCAAGCTTGTGTCAGAAAACAGCTTTTCAGTGTCTAGTTCTCAAAAAGCTAAATTAGAAGCACATCTGGAATTGTGTATGAAGTATTTGCTTGACTTGTTTTGAGTTGACTGTGACATTGCACAGAGTGAAAGATTTGTAGGAGAGAGTCCTTCTCTCACTGAATGTGGAATAATCTTATTCTGACTTTACTTATTCCACCAAATAATTGTAGGTTGCACCAGAGAAATTGCAGGTGACAGAACTGCCAGTGATTCCATTCTGGTTTCTTTCAACATCCAGGTATTCTGACATGAATGGAAATCTAACTAGAAAACAGACAAATGTTTAGGAATTCTTTAGTTAACTTCCCTCTAACTTCCATGAAGAACCCTAAAATAATCTTTAGTTCCAGGAAAACCTGTGACATTTAAAAAATCCAAGCATCTAGAAGACACTTTCCTTTTTCAAGTAAATCTTCAAAACAGTATTTACTGGCATAAGAGGCAGCACTCCAATTCCTACACATTGTCAGGTTGTTTGCATAACTGCAGAAAAGGGGATGCCTACAGAATCACTTCTTGTCACATAGGAAGAATCCCAAAACTGAATACTGATGAATGTAAATATTTAATTCCTATTCAAGATTCTCATGTAAAGCTGAACTGGGGAGGAAATACTTCTCCTCAGAACATTCGTGAATTATTTATCTTTGGGATTCTTAGTTCACAGGACAGATAACTTACTTCAATGATAGGGAAGTAGAATGATGCCTTCTAATCATAAACAGTTGGTCAACATCACCAGTGAATTGCGTGCAAAATTTACCATCCAGTTGACATGTCAGTGCAAGGGGAGGGAGAGTTATGAACAGAAAACATTCCACATTTTTGTCCACACATATGTTTTTCATAATCAAATCTGTCCAAGAGCATCTATTAGAACATGCACTTTATGAGGTATTTGGGTACCAGAGGTATTTGCCACCTCATGTATCTGAGGTGGTATCTGAGTTTTGTTCAGTTTTACTGAATTGTTAATAGACTTACCTTGTTCAATTAGCATGGTTATTAATTATAAAAATAATATTTCCCACTCATTTGTTCTCACATGAGTGACTGTAACTGAAACAGCAGATATTACAGATTTTTGCCTGTATTTAATCATCAAAATAACATTCATAAAGCCCAGGAAGTAATCCTGTTGAACTCATTAAACTTGCTTGAATAAAAATAGGAATAATTAAGCCAAGAGTTTATTTTTCCAAGTGTAGCTTATTTAAAAAAAAAACAACAAACAACCAACAAACACAAAACAATTCAAATTACTTGAAATTTAGTTGTCAAATACAGTCAATGTATGAATCAGATCATATGTAGAAAATTATAGTATAAACATAAGTCAGTGGTCAATTGTCAGTTAGTATTAAATATTTTATTACACACCACTAGTCATAATCCACTGAGTTTATGACAAGTCCATCACAATACACTGCTGAAGAAATCTGATTGTCAATAAATGCAAAATTGCAGCTGTAAGTTTCAGGTATTTGAAAACAATTCACATAATTGTTGAATAAATAGTATTTCTCACTTGCTGTGGGTAATAATATTTACTTTGATTTTATGAACACTTAATTGTTCATTGCTGTGGTTCAGATTATTGCAGGAAACTTTCAAAGTAAATCAACATCTTTTTTATAGAAAAAAAAAAGTTGTTACAGATGGTTTCCTAATTGAGGATGGATTATGTCCCCTCGATTTGATGTGAACAATAGCTCATAAATGGAAAGTATCTCTGTTTATTCATGTAATTAATGGTAATCCAAATTGACTTTGAGTTAGAAGGTTGACATTAATTAACAAACTGAACTTTATTTGTTGGGATAGTTAAAGATTCAAATTTGCCTCTAGAAAGAATATGATGTATTCAGTTCTAAGAGACGTATGAAAATATTTGGATAATTCAAGGAGAATATTGAATTGTGATTGACAAGCATAATGATACCTGGCTCTATAAAGCCTGGAATTGGAAATTATACCTGTAGCTCCTTGTCATTGGACTACTTAGTAAATTTGCTTAAATTTACTTGAATGCAGAAGTGTTTCCAAACTTCTGCACAAAATCAGAGAGTAATTTTTAAACATGTGGAGTAATATATTAATAGTTCTATCTTCCACTGCTCTTTTACATCCACTCTCAGTCTTACCTAAGGGTAATAATTTTTTTTTCTTTTCCATTTCCTAGCATCTTGTTGATCTTATTTTCCTTTTTTTTTTTTTTTTTAAAAAACCAATGTTAATCCAAATAGTTTACAAACAGATGAGAAATTAGAAGCTGAAAAAATGTAGTTTATAATGGAAATGCTAAAGGGATGCCATCTTGATTGCCATAGTTCTAGTGAGTGCTGCTATGACATCAGCAGTTATTATTATAAGACCACAAAACTTTCTGCATTTTTGCATGGTGAATTGCTATGTAAGGTAGGCTCCTGTAACCATAACAGAAGGTACACTAATAGGCTAACTTCAACAGCTTGTTATGTAATGAATTACTAATCCATTATTTATAAAACTTATAATTAAGTAACTTCTAAAAAAAGGACGGATAATCATTAATTTTCATGAAGCAATTTGCCATTGCCTAGCTCAGGATGAAACTATGGTTAAGATAAAAGACAAAATTATTCTCACCTTCCATCATTAAAACAACCTTTCATACCACAGAATCACAATTGTTAAGGCTGGAATAGACCTCTGAGATCATCAAGTCCAGCCTATGACATAGCACCACAACACCTAGTTGGACCATGTCACTAAGTGCCTCATCCAATCTTTCCTTAAGAAATGATCAGCTTCATAACCTTGCCAGGCACCAAGGTCAGGTTGACAGGCCTGTAGTTTTCTAGATCCTTCTTCTGGCCCTTTCTGTGGCTGGGCATCACACTGGCCAACCTCCAGTCATCTGGGACCTCCCCAGACAGCCAGGACTGGTAATAAATGATGGAGAGTGGCTTAGTCATCTCTTGTATCAGCTGCCTAAGCTCCCTGGTATTAATCCCATCTGGGCCCATAGACTTGTTAGGATCTATGTAAGTGGCACAGCAGGTCACTAACTACTTCTTCCTGGATTACAGGAGGGACATTCTTCTCCCCAATACTGCCTACCAGCTCAGGAGCCCAGTTTCCCTGAGGATAGACAACCTTTTTGTTAAAGACCAAGGCAAAGAAGTTATGTGTCTTGGCCTTTTCCTTGTCTCTGTTTCCCTCTTTCATACAATAAGAAATGGAGATTTTCCCTGGCCCTCCTTTTGTTATTGATGTATTTATAAAAATACTTTTTGTTATCCTTAACAGAATTGTCCAAATTAAGTTCTAACTGTGCTTTTACATCTCTAATTTTCTTTCTACATGCCCTTACAATATGCCTAAATGTTTCCTGATTCACTTGCCCCTTTTTCCAAAGATTATATGCTTTTTTCTTTTTCCTGAGTTCTTGCAACATCTCCTTACTCAGCCAGGCTGGTCTTCTGCCCCTCCGTGTCAGACAGTGTCCTGTATAGACCAGCCCTCCAGAAGTCCAAGGTAGAGTCTTTGCTTCGTCACAGATTGAAAATTCTATCATTTAATGGTCACTGTGCCCCAGTCGACCTCCAACCACCACATCTTCCACCAACCCTTCCCTGTTGGTAAACAGCAGGTCCAGTGAGGCACTACCCCTAGTAGGCTCACTCACATAGAAGTTGTTATTCATGCATTCCTGAAACTTCCTGGACTGACCCCTTCCTGCTGTGTTGTGCTTCCAGCAGGTGTCTGGCAACTTGAAGTCCCCCATGAGAACAAAGGCTAGTGAATGTGAGGCATCTCCAAGCCGTTGAAAGAATGTTCATCAGTCAGGTGGTCTGTAGCAGACTCCCAACAGAACATCAGCTTCATTTACCTTCCTCTATATCCTTATCCATAGGCATTCCACCTATGCGTGTCCAATATTAGGTTCAAGACAGTCAAGGCACTCCCTGACATATAATGCATTCCATTTTGGCAATATTTGTGCAAGACTGTTTACCTAGCACTGAAACAACAGAGCCAATGCAGAAATCCTGCATAGAAAAGCTTACACATTCCCATACACAGACACATGTTTACAGCCATGTCTATTTTTGTAGAAATATAATTAAATAAAACAAATCTTTACGGTAGATTTTTTTGGAAAATGAGATTTAGTTAAATGTAGAACATTTACAGGACATTATATGAATAACTCTTTTAGAAAGTTAAAATCCATTGCTATGTGTAGTTAAATAATTGTTTTCCTTCTCAGTAATTAGGTATACACCTATATATTTTAATAAAAACTGATAGGTGCAGACATGGTCTACTCTCACTCACTGCACATACCTAGGAATGAGGTAGATTGTGATTCTTTTCAGCACCATTTAGAAGATATGGCATTGATAGATGAACAGAAAAATTGCCATATTGAGATGACCTCATTCTTCTAAAACAACTCTGCTTTAAGGACAGCCAGAAAACTGTCCAGTTTAGTCACTGTCAGAATACAAGCAGCTCTGAGAGTTTTGACAAGCTCCAAGATGCATATGTTACCTTTTCTAAAGCTGAGGAATTCAAAAATTAATCTTTATAAATTTTTGTAACTCTCAGAAAGCAGTATATTGTGTCTGTAAGCTATGTGTCATTATATCCTAAAGGGGAATCATTTTGGTTTAAATTAAACAAGAAAACAGTTCTTAAATAGACAGCAGAGTAAACAGATCCTTGTGAACAAAGATGAAAGAATTCTTATTAGCAACAGAAAATCTAGAACTTTCCTTGAATCTTGAAAATCGAAGTTTTACTAAGATACAGAGACAAATTCTGTATTGAATGATCTTGGTCAGACCATGCAAATGTGATCAATGGTGCATGTGAGGATGTGAATAAGAGAATTTGAGAATGAAATTTATGGCAAAGAGTATGAGTGGGCAAAATCGACTTCAAGATATGTAAATAAATGGCACCTTCCCCATTAACCTCTTCTAATGAGCTCTTTCAGGCTATGACCCTCATCCTGAACAGATGTCTAAAATATGTTGTATAAAGTGTGTCCTGAAATATTTTTTTTCTTCGTTGATTATATATGTAAATATATATGTGTGTCTCTATATAAAAACATACCTAAAATTAGGCAACATGAATCCCACTGCATCTCATTCATAACTCACCGCAAAGACCAGCTCCAGTGCAAACAATTCCACGCTGGGGGACAAATGGTGGTGAAAGATCCGGCATTTCTAGGGGCTTTTTGAAGTCTGGAAAGCTTCGGAGTTCTGAACGAGGTGTAACCATGACAACGGGCACTTGCTGAGACTCACACACACACACACACCCCTCCATTATAAAGGAAGCCTTTCGGGAACTCACTGAGCAAACAAGCAGTGAGTGGGTGTCACCTGGGTGGACAGGGCGGGTAAAGAAGACATGGCAATTTACACACTGAGGCACTAGCTCCGGTGTGGTAAATCCACACTGGGGAGGGGTAATTGCGACAAAAATGGTCAGAAAAGGGCTATTTTTTGTCTCTTTTGGAGGCTTTTGAAGCAGGGAGAGTGATTTCCTCGTGCCGAGGGTGGGCAGCTTGTGGGCGGCAGCTTGAGGCGGCCCCGGGGGGAGCAGCGTCCCTGATGACCACTCCACTTCCAGTCGGCGCTGCCCTGGGGAGCGCAAGTGGAAGGGACCTCGGCGCATCAGCCAGCGCATGGCGCGGTGGTTGGTTGTTCGTGCTTGGGCCGTTGGTGCTGTGGCACCATGGTCATTGGTTCAGCACTGCAGTGGCTTGTGAGGTGCAGGGAGGGCTTGAAATCTCCTGTGGGGCCACGGCTGAGGGGAAGGGCGCTGCCAAAATGGCACTCACTATAGGACTGAAACAGTTACCCTTTCTAAGAAAGCCACAGTGGTGTTTGATGGGTCAACCCAAGCAGGACTGGTGATGAAGAAGACCTCAGACCAGGCAGCAGCTGCAGGGATCACCCAAACCCTATTCCTGGTGAAAAGGTCAGTTCCTGCACAAGGTGTGCACAGAGTGATGAACTGTTACCTCGTGGCAGAAACTGTGTACATGAAACTGTTGAAAGGCTGTGAAATATTGGTATTGCTGAGACGGAGACAGACAGTGGTTTCACAAGTACATTCATGTTGAGGACACCACCACAAATGAGGCACCTTGGGCACTGGTGACCCACAGAAGCGAGACTCCCCTTCAGTATCCACCTTCCACAATTACAGCCATGAGATCTTAACAACCACAGACACCCAGGAACAAAAGCTGCAAGAAGTGACTGTAAAATCAGTACAGTTGAAGGGCACTGACGGACCCATCTGACAACCTGACAGAAACATTAGAGGTTAGGCAGCACAGCTAGACACACTCAGTCCAGAAGATTCCTGCAGAGCATTGAGGATGACTTTCTGATTAAAGTGGTAGAAGAATCTATGAGGGGAGGTGCACTGCTGGATCTTGTATTAACAAATAAAGGAGGACTTATATGACATGTGAAAACCACCTTGGTTATAGTGACTATGAGATTGTGGAGTTCAGTATCCTGCATGGAAGGAATAAAGGAATAATTAGGATCACAACCCTGGACTTAAAGAGCTAAGTTTACCCTCAGAGATCTACTTGATAGAATGCCATGGGTCAGGGCTCTAGAAGGTAGAGGGGCGCATGAGAGCTGATCAGTATTCAAACACTTCTTTGAAGGTCAAGAAAGACCTTGGAAGGTGGTTGCATCCTTATGAGAAAGAGATAAAGCAGAGAAGGCAGGAAACCTTCACTGATGAGTAAGCATCTTCTGGAAAAAAACTCAAATAGAAGAAAGAAACTGACAGAATGTGGAAAGTAAGACTGTGCATTTGGGAGAATATAGGAATGCTATCAGAAAACTAAGGTCCACCTGGAATTGGATCTGGAAAGGGGCATCAAAGACAACAAAAAAGGTTTTTTTTCAGGTGGGTGCCCTAGTGGCAGAAGACACAAGAATGTCACTACATTACCTTATAAATACTCTTTTAGTGTCCAGGTCATGCTTGGACCAACAGTAGTGATCACAAGAAGTGATCACAATAGAGACTTTTAGTAGGAAAATCCCCAGACTCTGGAATTCTTTCTGTCCTCCAGTCCACTATGTATATGTAAACACACTATGTATGTATACATACATAGCACATACACTCCACTTGTGTATGTGCTACCCTGACTGTCCTTAGAACAAGGATATGTGCACAAAAAACTGTAGACTTGGTATTTTCTTTCTAGGTGTAAGGGAAGCTATTACATTTTTGTTTGTTTTGTAATATGTAACTGTGGCTTTTGAACTTTTTATACTATTTTTTTTTTTATATGGATTCTAAAACCAGTAAAGAAATGCCTATGCGGGGAAATTAATTCCTCCTGCAAATAAAGTGCAAACAAGTGTAGCTTAAATCTGTAAAGTATTCCCACTAGAATAATGTTATGTGCAAGGCATCATATACATTGAGCAATGATTGATTTTTTGCCTTCTTTATTTTGCCCTCTGAAAAAACAATCAATCTCATAAAAAGTGAGAGAGAAATGGATAAAATAAATAAACCAGGTATGAGAAGGTTGGAAATATTAAAATGCAAGTGAGATCAATGTTTAAGCAGGTAGAATTTATGGAACCTTTCTCAGCAGTATTTATGACTATATAGGGATCTTAAAAGTTGGATGCTGATTTCTATATCAGTAAAATGTCATTATTATTTATATAGTAATTCTAAAGACAAGTCAACATCAATACATTCCTGGAATGTGTGACTTCCAAACATCAAACAAAGCTGTATAGCATTTAAGAAAAATAGTTATTGGCCATGTGAGTAACATTTTATTTAGCAACATATAATAATAAGGAAACTATCATGTCTGATCTCTTTTGCAGATTTAAATGCCTTTGGATGCTTGCGGCAACATTAGAAGAAAATCCTGTCATATTTAGTTTCATGAGCCAATAAAATTTAGATCAGATGACAGCACAAAAGCTCGTTAATTAACATTATCAAGTTCTAATAAAATGTAGGAAGAACAGAAGCAACCTATTCAATACTGGTATTTATCATACCTGGCCCTGATCTTTAGAGATCTTAGTTTTATAAAGAAAGGTGGGAAAACTGACAGTTTATTTCAAACTTTACTTTAGTTCTTTCATGTCAAAGATATGATTCACCTATTTAATTAAAGTGGTTGAAAACATCCTGCATCTGTTCCTGTGTGGCATGCCCTGGGTGTTCCTGCATTGGCAGGGGGTGTTGTACTCGATGGTCTCCAGAGGTCCCTTCCAACCCCTAACATTCTATGATTTTGAAATAACAAATTGAGTCTCTTCTATCCTAAGAAGTCTAGATGGTATTTCATCTATTGTTAGGTTGCTCAACCTTTATATATATCAAACAGATAATTTATATTATAAAAAAGAGTGACACTGTTCCTCATATTAATATATGTTCTCCACAAAAGTATTAATGTAAGAAAAAGCTATCTTATAAGAATGTACTTCTATCTACACTGTTTCCTGGAAAGTCATGCTTTATTCAGGGAAAAGACTATAGTTTTTAAAGCAGTGGGTTTGTTTTTTGTTGTTTTTTGTTTGTTTGTTTGTTTGTTTTTTGGTGGTTTGTTTTCTTTTGTTTTGTTTTGTTGTTTTGTTGGGGTTTTTTTAATATCATCCTTCCCATAGGATTGATGTACAAAGCATACATTTCTATGCAGGACCTGTAACGGATTCCCCTGAATGCAGAGAAATAGACTTTGCCTAGTCCCTGGCAATAGGTTAACGAATCAACTACAACCTCCAGCTAAAACATATAATGGCAGGTAATTAAAAATAATCTAAAATGTAGAAGGTTTGTTTCAGAATTACCCAGGTAATTAAACTTTTTTTCTTTTTTTCCTCCATAATACATCAGGATCAATGAAACTGCTGAATGGCAGTATGAGAAACTTGACTGGCCTATGCTAAAATAGATCTGTTGTCTGTTACACTTTCAGCTGAACATGTTTTACGCTCAAACTGATCACAGAATCACAGAATCACAGAATCATAGAATGATTTGGCTGGAAGAGACCTTCAAGATCATCAAGTGCAGCCATTAACCCTGCACTGCCATGGTCCCTAAACCATGTCCCCCAGTACCACATCTATGCGACTCTTAAACACCTCCAGGGATGGGGACTCCACCACCTCCCTGGGCAGCCCATTCCAATGCCTAACCACCCTCTCTGGAAAGAAATTCCTCCTGATATCTAACCTAAATTTCCCTTGGTGCAACTTGATTCTAGCTGTGAAAGAGGTATTGCTTTTCTATGCTTTAAATTTCCTGTAATTTCTATCTTGGGGAGACCTGAATTATCCTGAATTACTGTGGTTTTGGATGACAGGAGGGTGTCTCTTCTGGGCCTCTTTCTGCATATACCTCTGTTATGTACAACATAAAAGTTGTATGTGTACATTTACATGTACAGGTATCTTCTCATGGACTGATCATGGTTGGATCTTGCCAGGTCTAATGAGATTATTCTGTGTCTACTACTATAGCCTGAAAACTTTGTACTTAAAGGCTTAGTGCATTTTATTTTATTTTTTTTTTAGATAGTGTTCATTTATAATACATAAAGTGCTCCTGGCTGTTGCACTGACTTTTGAAACTGTGTTATCTGATAGAAAATATGATCTGAAATCTGTTGTATTCTTGTAATTATTCTGGTTCTCAAGAACTTGTATCTTACCTGGAATTTTAATCTGTCTGACTAGGGGGAAGTAGGTACATGTTTTCTAGGTTTGGTCTTGTTTCAGCTCATGGTACCTACAGACATTGTATCCCTCTCATAAATAATGTGAGAGCCTTGCCTATGGACAAATCTAGCCCCATTGGAGGATGAAGTATTGGCTGCTGTAAGAGATACATGAGATGTCAGAAAACCTTTGCAAGCATGTAGTTTATAATTTTTGCATTGGAATCTAAGAATAGTGTCATGACAGATTCATGATTATGTAACTTTTGTTACAGTTTGTTTATTTCAGAGTATTTTGAAAATGTAAATGCAGTGTTAAATGTGCTATGAAAAAACTTATTGGTTTTGGACTTTCAGCGTTATATTTAATATATCTTCAAATATCCAAGTTCAGAGGATATGGAAGTACATGAGAAAATCCTTACCTTAAAACCAAAATTACTAGACTATATGATAGACTATATTGTATTGATGAAAAAAAAAATGTAAAAAAAAGAACATTACTTAAAATTCAGGAAGTGTCTAAATAAAATAAAAGAACAGCTCATTATATTTAAAATTTGTTTCTTTGTTTTAGATGCTTGAGGTTTTCAATACTTGTCTGGATTGTTTTCTTAGTAATATACTTTTTGCCATTCAAGATTATTCTTTTTTTTAAAAAAAAAGATGTCATTTTAAGGAAACTTATGAAACAAACTGATGTTTTTGCAAGCTATCATTTTTTATCATAAAGTTTCACATATTCCTATAATAGGCATGTCCTTTTTCTGGCAATCCTCAAAGTATACATATAATTTTGTTTGCAAAGTCTTCCACTTGTTTTGGCCAACTTCTTGTCAGAAATATACAGAAATGTATATTAGGACTCATTCTTACAGCTACATCTGACAAATACAAACTGGAAACTATATTGTGTTGCACTAGTCAATTTAGTTAGACACCAGGCTTCATTTCTTCAGATCTGCTGTCGTCTTGTGTCTCCAAGCTCTCCAGAAGAGATGTTTGCATTGAGGGAAAACAAAACAAAACAGAACAGAACAAACAAAAACCAAAGCAAAACAAAATAAAAAAAGAAAATAAAGCTTAACTGCGGTTGTAATAAAAGCTAGGCACTTTGTTTCTATAAATATTATATACCTTACAGTAGAATTTCAGATCTGTGTTTGTTTTAAAGAGATCTGGTGTCAAAATATGAAACATAGTAGCAAAGAAAATTCTGCAAGAAGCAGCATGAAAAATGCAGAAAATGTTATTTTCTGATAATTATTTTGAGTAGTGTTTAATCCAGCAATCCAGTTTCACTCAGTTCTTCAGTGAATATCATCACTCAATAGAATTTGAGACTATTTTACCTCTCAATTTCATCACATGAAACTGATATGATCATAACAGTAAAACATAAAAAGCAGGAGAAGTTCTGATTTTAGTAATCTTTCTAAGAAAACCGTTGCTGTAAAATACCTTCTTCAAGAAGCTGGCTACAGGTCTTTCAGGTTGTTTACGCTTGCAAGAAGCCAGTTATTAAATGATAAATGTATTTGTAAGAAAAATCCAACAGAAGCTTTTTTTCCTGACTGTGGCAAGACACTCTTTCTTATTAACTCTTTCCTGCTGGTCCAGTCAACACCCATGCAAGCTGCAGCATCAACTTCATTATTCTTTGCATGTTTACATTACTTTCTTTACTCTGTAGGGCTTAATTCCATATTAAAATAAAGGAAAGCTTTCAAAAAATATAACTCCTGTTATTTTTTTTTAATTAGCTAATCTATTTGTGACAAATAATCATGATATATAAATTACTTTAAAACCAGTATTAAAAAACCCAACCAACCAAAAAATCTTGGTTGCATCATATTGCAATAATCTTTCCACTGTTAAAACCACTGAAAAATAGTAAATGTTCACTAAATTAATATTATGAAATGAAAAATGAGTCAGGTTATTATTGTATGCGGTTTCTAGTGGGAGCAATCAGCAGAGGAAAAGAGGGGGGGGAAAAAAAAAGACAAAACTGTAGATATAATGATATTCTGGGAAGAGAGTATTGTCCTTTTGTAATCTATCTGAACAATTGTCTTTGTCTTTTCCATTGTGAGTTGTATTTTCTATTGTGAATTGTTTCTAATTTTGAGCAACAATATACAATGATTTTGAACAATTATATGTTCCATTTGTTCTAATGCTCTGTTCCTTTATCAGTCTTCAGAAGCTATTGGGAAGCCTTCCTATTTTGATCATTAAAATTTAACTAAATTTTTAGTAAGCAAAGTATGGGTATGATAGAGACAACTATGCAATACAGAAGGATGAATTCTGACAGATCAGCTCCTAGTGAGATTACTATCAAGTCTGTGAATTTTAATTTAATCTTGGTGATATTCAGTCATGGGAAAATAAAGTTTTGTCTATTCATAAGTAAGAGAACTTCCAACAATTGAAATAAATGCTTAGCAATAATTCTTGAAGCAGTTCTAATGAAAAGTAAGTATGTTTGTATTTGTTGCTCAGTAAAGTCTGACGATGAAGGCAAGAATCGTACGGTTATTTTATTTATTAACACAGAAAGTTCCACCTCAGCATGAGGGTTTTGCCTTTCTATCCCTATTCTCCTTCTCATCCTGCCATGGGGAAACACAGTGGCCACATGGTGCTCAGCTCCCTGCTAGGTCTAAACCATGACAGTATCCTACCCTTTTCATGACATATTGTTCTACCATTAAAATCCTTAATAAGAAGAGGTGGTTGTGCTATCCTGATAAAATGTCAAACATAGTGGGTGAATTTACATGTTGAGGTATAGATTTCTATTCAGCTTCATTCTTCAGCAATCATTATTTCCTCTTCAGTTCTATCACTGCATCCAATTGAAAGGCAGGCACCTGTTTTTCATCTTTTCTTCATCTAGCTCATAACTACCCTTAAGTAATTTACAATCTATGGCATATTATCTGTCAGAAATACTGATGGAATGGGATTTTTTTCACTGATTCTACAGCTGTGAAGTTCTAAGTGTCTGATTCTCTTTTAAACAAAATCTTGCATGGTTGTCTACAACTGGGCAATGTGGGAGCTTAATGCTATGTTTGACATTTGGCAACAGTGGAAAGTAATGTTCTGATATTCTCTGGATTTTTTCCCAGGACCACATGAGGTTTGTTTTTTTTTCTGACATATTCATCCCATGGTTATTCAACCTTGAGATTACTTTATTGCAAAATAGTGGGCTGACAGTACTGTCTAATTTCAATTTTTATTGCCTTCCTGTAACTTTTAATGAGAACTTAAACCTTAAATGTCAGATTTTAGGATATATTTAGATAAGGTTAATGATCTGGTTTGGAGTTATTTTCTGAAGGATATGAAAACTGAAGAGGAGACAGTTTGCTCTGTTCTCAAAAGAATCATCATTGCAACTGTACCTCTACTTTACTTCAAAAGTCAAATAGGAATTATTATTAGCACATTCACTGACAAGACAGAAGAACAGTTATGCTTATGCACCAACTTTACATATGATAAAAGCTGTAATAATTTTGAATATGCCTATTCCAAAATCCTGGTTTATTTTACTTCTATAAGGGAAACAAAGAAAAAATAAGGCCCTGAAGGGTTAAAGGAAGAAATCTCTAGTCTTTCACATTGATGCCCATGGGAGCCATGACTCTCCAGCAGACCTACTTAAAGAAACAGAGGTCACAGTCACATAGCTGTGTGGTTGCTTAACAATAGATAAGTAGTGTTAACTGCATTTCACACCTGTCTTGTTACTCAACTGTATCTACTACAGTTTATCAAGGAAGACTATGCTGATAGTTATGTCTGTTGACATGTATATCTGTTTTCATGCAAATCTGCCTGCCACATATGGTTGTGTCTCATTTTATATGTATCAGCCAGATGTCATTATTTTAGAAGTTTATAACAGCACTATATTAAGGAAGTGTTTCCTCAGTCCAGGTTTAGAGATACCGCTTAAGCAGACTCCAGATGCAAAGCCATTCATCTTCATTGTTTGTAAAGATAGGATATCATTTTGATGTAGACCCAGATCAAATATACAGCTACTCAGCCAACTGAGAAAACTAAAATGACAAAGGCAAATAATATGTTCATATGTACATCTTCACTCTGGTTGTACAGCAGTAATGTTTCTTATATGAATAGGAATCACATGGAATGGGTGGATTTTGTATTGTCTGTTTTTGTTCTGGGTAAGATGACTTCAAAACCAAAGTGGAAGTAACTTGAGGATAAGACTATTCTGGTGGTTCTTTAAAAAGTCTGTACTTCCCAGCAATTCTCATACAACCAGATCTATTGGGCGTGGAGTAACACAGATGATACATGTCAGGGAATTTTTATGGTACTCCTTGAGGTGAATTAAATGTTTGTGCTTAAAAAGCTATCTATCTATCTAGATATCTATCTAAATATAAATATAACATAATGAATATTGCATTGGACACAGTCCTATTGCCATATTGTCATGGAGAAACACACATATCAAACAGCAGCCACTATCCAAAATTGAATTGCCCAGCTCACCTGACTGAACACAAGTTTGGATGTCTGTTGGGAATTAATCAGTACACAACTCATTCCTAAATATCTTAAGGAAAGATGAACCAAAATGGGCACACACTCATCAAAGGGAAACCTCCCATACAAGTTCCCAAGATACCACTCACCCGAAGGGGGAGGGGGGACAAGGCTCATTCAATCCATGGAAATATCCTTGGATGGAATGTTCAAAGGGAGGGTTCAACTGCCAGGCCTAGTGCTCTGGGAAGAACCAGCTCCTCTGGCTCTTAGGCAGGATCCCATTTGTACCCTACTTATGATTGGAGTTTAAAGCTACTAGAGTATCTAACTATACCTAGTGTCTAGTTACTCTAATGTGATATATAAATATACCTTGGGTTCTCTTATCTACAGTTATGTAATATTTGTGTCTCACACTTGGAATTTTAGACATGCTCTGAATTATACACAAGTACAAAATGTAGGAAATCCCTGTTTGTTTGAAACCAGTTCTTATTCTAATTGTAATACACTGTTGTGGTATTTAAATTACAGATCAGTGCATTTAGGTACATGTTATGGGCAAAAATATCATGCTTTTTTTTAGCATCAGTTCACTGATATAGAGCTTTAGAGTTAGTATTTCTGTACCAATAAAACCTCCAAATGCTCTTCTCAACGTGATGGATAATGAAGCTACAAAAAACACACTCAGAGAAGTCAGTGTCATAACAGAAAAGCACGAGGTTTTTTTTTAATAAGTATTCACTTTGGAGAAGTTTGAAAACTTAACACAATAAAAATCTTATGGAATAAATATAAAGAATGATCTCATGTTGAAGTATTGTTAAAAGAACATAATCCATCAGGAGAAATAAGCAGCAAGGAATAGATTTTCTTTATGTTTAAACTAAAAAAAAACAATATGAAACTGCCACAGCCATGACTATGGTGTATAACCTCACAATTAAATTAGTCTTGCTACCACAGGAAAGGAAGATGGGAAATGCAGTGTCAGTTTCACAAAGGTCTTTAGAAGAAATCTTTAGGAATATGGATACTAGTCTGAGTGCATTTGACTTTTGTACCAAGCAAAGCAGTCAGAAGTATAATAAGAGAATTAAGTATATAGTACTATGATTAAAAGTCAATACAGCTTTTGTAGAATAAAGACATGCTTTTCAAATTTTGAAGATGTCTTTACTGATGTCAATGAACTTGTCAGTAAGGTTCACAACAGTATATATGGGCTTGCAAAGAGATTTAACAGATTTCTTTTGGAAAGTGCTTAAGTCCTGTCACAGATCAATAGTTGACTGAAAGTCTGGAAACAAATGTTGGAAAGATTATCAACTCCTGTAACAGATGGAGAGTAGTGATAAGAATTCTGCAGGGGTTGTATTGTACCTGTGCTGCTCATCGTATTAATGAATTGTCAGATCAAGTGTGAGAAGTGACTGATAGTCCTGGTTGATGATGCATAGTTATTGCTATTCAAAAGTATCAGAGACTGTGAATATCTGAAATATCATATCATTAGTCTGACTGACCATTAAATAAATTTTACAATACCTTAAATGTAATGTTATAAATAAAAACAAGTGTACAAGGAGCAATGTAATGTCAATTTAATATATTTCACAGTAGAGTCAAAATCAGCAACTACCTTTCAGGTACTCCATGTCCGTGACATTGAGTCCTTGTGAAAATGACATTCAGCAATACTCAAAGATGTAAACTGAATCTTAGAATTTACTAGGAAAGGAATAGAAATCAAAACCCACTCATGTTCTTAATATTGGATATGTAGTTGTCATCAAAGTGGCCAAGAGAAAGGATAGCAGAGGAAAGAGTGAAGGGAAAGGCAATGAAGATGATCAAAGAAAGGTTTTCACTAAGCAAGCCATCACAAAAAATAGCATCAGTACACACTTGTATATATGATATAATGATAAAAATCCAAAAGAATGTATACAATCAGGAACATTTATTTTACACTAGAACTTTTCAACATAGAATACAGAAAGATAGGAGGGTCACAAGGGAGGTTAATAAAGAAGATAATAATATAGAAAAAATGTTTAGGGAAAAGTTGGTTGCCATTTCTCATGTTATGAGACGTAAAGAGCACTTAATAACTTAAATTTTAAATTAAAACAAATAATATATTTTTCACATAGGGCTTACTTGCGTTCTGTATCTCACAATGGTTTTATGTGATAAAAATAATTACAATACCATATTAAGTCACTAAAGTTACGGAGCACATCCATGCAGACACAAACTGTAGTTCATGGAGAGACTGTGCTACAGATTGCTGCAAGCTGATAGGAGATGCTAGGAATAGCACCCAGTGCTTGTTGTGTTTCTTGGATTAACACTGAACAACAACAAAGTGTTACTTTCTCTTGTGTGTCCCATCTGAACATCTATGAATCCTCACTTCCAGCAGGAATGGCTACATGTGTTCTTAATTGATTAATACTTGGGATTTTTTCTTTGTTTGTTGTTTATGTGGTTTGTTTGTTGTTGTTTTTTCTGGCTACTAGTGATTTTATTTTTTTTTTGATAGGTTAATGAGCCAGTATCTTGACAAGACAAAGAATTCTGAGGACTGCTACGTGAGACCATGCAGTCTCCCACTGGTTTATATTGTATGTGAATTTAATAGAGAAGCATTTTGTTTGGGTATCAATGTGACCTTGACTGTCTAAATAGAAAAGATGATACAATGGAGCAGTGATTGACTAAAATTAGGAACAACAATGGGAATTAAGGGAATAGAAGACCTCTTGTCCTTATGAAGGGAACTATATTCCTTACTGAGCACTGAGCCATAGAGAATCCTTTCCCTTAAGCACAATTAATCTCTACTGTTATTGTACTCATGCCAAAACCTATGGTATTCTTTTGTAAACCAGAACTATTAATGAAAAAGAATATGTTTTCAGTGCATTCATATGAAGTAGTCATCAACTTTTGTGTATGTTGTTTAATAATGATGTTGATCTTTGCTATCATGCAGTGCTACTTCAATTGCAAGTTACTCCATTTTATATGTAATGCCACATCCATATAAAAAGTAATTAAATAGTATGAGCTTAAATTAAAAATATGTTCTGTTACTTATCTGTATATTCTAAATTTCCTGTTAATGATATGTTTTAACATAGGAAAATAAAAACGAGAAAAATATGCAGTTCCGTTTTATATCAATATTTCCATAAATTTCTCACCAGAAAAAGAAACCAATCCCACTATTAAAATAACTGGTCTAACAAAAGGTAATGTTGCACAGCCTAAATGGAAACAGATAAGGAAATATGGAAATGTTAGAATATTTATATTGGATTTAAAATTTGCATACTTAGAACCACTAATGTTATACTAATGAACCATATAATTGAAAAAAAAAATACTATTGGCAAGATAGTAATGGCAAAATGGTAATGAAAAAGAGTCCACAAAATTAAACTGCTTCAAAAAAATAAAAAGAAGAAATCTTGCATCCAGAAAAACAGGTCTGCAGTTATTTCTGTTCATAGAATCATAAAAAAGTCTGGGTTGAAAGGGACCTCTGTAGTTCATCTTGTCCAACCCCTCTGCTGAGAGCAGGGATGAATTCAACTAGAGCAGATTGCCTTGCAGCCTGTGACCTGAACCATCAAGTTCTTCTGCAGGAGCTCTGTTTGAGTTCCCACCTCTATCCTGCCCAGCATCAGGACCACAGCCTTCTTTTGCTGTGTGGAGACCATTATTCAAAATTAAAGGAAACATATCACTCTCTGATACGATTAAGACTATTAGTTCAAATAGTCCTGAGTTTTAGATAAATCTAAGTATATTATATATTATTTTGTACCTGGTGACCTCAATAACAGTTTTAAAGTTGTCTAAAAAAATGTTCATTGCTGCATTTGGTGTAAGAAGATTACTGAATTCTCAAATTCTACAACTCTTCATCACTTTCTCATGTCACCTGGTGAAAGGCTAAAACTCTGGATTACACCAAGAAATTTTTTTAGCATTGAATTTGACAGAGGATAGATGGTACTTTAATGCTCTGTGCTACCAACACAATGAAACTGTCTCCTTGTCAGGAAATACAGACTGTAGTTAAAGTTGTCTTTGTAGAGAATTTACTTCTTTAGCCCAAAGATGACTTCCATCTCCCTTCTAACAGATCATACCAGCCATGAGATCACCTGTTTTTCAAGACCTAAAACCTACTGGAACTTATATTCTGAGCTCTCTGGAGCAATGTTCAGTTATAGTTCTTTCTCTGTTCAGGCTATAATGTAGGTTGGGTGAAATAAAACTTCAGCTTTTAGAGTTATCTAAAAGAGACCAAGACATGGAAGGAAGTAAGGGTGAATGGCAAAGAGGAGCACAAGCCCTGACTGTACCCTAGTAGTCAAAGAACTCATAGGAATTTTTATGGTTTCCACACTTTGCTCCTAGAATAAAAACCTCTTATTATTTAAATTAAAGGACAAGCATGTTAAATACATAGTCTTGAAAGCCTGAACTGTAACCCAGGATCCATTCATAGTCTGCAGGTTTTCAGTCCTTTGCTCAATAAGTATTTAAGAGTTATTCCACCTAGTAGCACAGTTTTATTGGAAAGAATAATATTTCAGTCTTTAAATGCTTACAATCTTTATTGATTCCGGCTTTGTAGCAATGACATGTTTCTTGTTCCTTTTATCTTCTCACTGGGTTTGAATCACTGCCGTGCCTCTCTAAGACTGTAGCTTTTAGTAATGCAGCAGTTCCATTACCAACAACCATAATTGGAATTATGTCTCTATCTTTTAATGGTGTTGTTTTTCTTCCCTGATACTCCTGCAAATCATTATTAATGTGAATATTTAAATCTTCAAAATCTGCACTTAGTCTATTTGAAATATTAGATGAGACTTGAAAAGCTGTTCTTTTATTCAGTTCCTCCTCCCAACCTAGTCAAGTTAAAAACCACAGAAAAGTGTCAGGTTTGTGATGTATTCTCAAAGCTTTTAGCTTTAATAGGCTGGTGCTCTATGTTAAATTATAGTTTTTTGGGGAAGTAGTGAACATTTATGTTCCTGACATGCATAAGAAATGTGTTATTTGACTGAATGACAGATTCTTAGAAAGAGTAAGAGAAGGGATGAAAGTTGGAAAATACATTTAACAGGCACTTTTTCAGTGGGTTTTTCCTCTACCTTTAATGTCTCAAAAACAAACACAAAAAAACAAAAAAGAGAGAGAAAAGTCCTAAAACCCTGCTTTTTCTGAAGCCTGTTTTTCATCTTTCTGTTCCCTTTTCCTAGCTTCAGGAAATATATTCATCCTTTAAACATACACGTCAGACAATACTGCAATATATTTCAAAAGCAAACAGTTTATTATTTGAAAGGAATCCTGTCCAGCAAGCTATTCAATACACGTGTAGTGTCTTTGTTGCATTTAGTAGCCACAATTTTTTGGAGGACTTTGTACTGTGCTTATTTAAGTAGCACTCTCTATTAATGTCTCTGAGCCTGTCTTCATGGATCTTTTGCATATTTACTTCTAATGTAATTTCAGAGATACTTATGTCTCAAGAATTCTCTACTTAATGAGAGGAGAAAGAAGGAGCAGAAAGTGTCATTCAGAAGCACATTTGGAACAAGTAAAGCAAGTTTTTGTCTGGACTTCATCAGTTTCTATTGATATGTATATTAACATCATTTAGCTAATCTGGAGTAGACTAAGGAGAATAAAGAATGCTACTGGTGGGCTCACGGAAAGTTTTGATCCAAGAAAATACTCAAAACCAAACAACTAATTTAAAATATGGAAGGTTGAGGCTAGTAAAAGGGACATTAATAGGGGAAAATAGGTTTTCCCAAAAGATTATTGAGGGGAAGCCATAAAAGAATAAGATTCTGGACATCTAGGAGATATTGATCAAAACTTGTTTCCATGATGCCTATAGATTTTCTTGGTTATGCCAACATCTCTGCAAAGTTACTTTGTAAGCAAAACCAGACATGCTCATATACCTTTGTGCTCCAAATAATGCATGCAACATATGCCTTGGAAGATGTAACCTGTAGTTGTCATCTCAAGACTAGTACCTTCTCTGATAATTTGGGGAAAAATAAAGATGCTTTAGGCATGGCATTAGTCCTAATTTCTTGCTAATCTCAGTAATCCAAGGACATGTGAGTTACTGTGGCATGTGAGTTTTGGGACATATTCAGTAAGAGAAACTCAAGCACATCTATGACACTGTATCCCAGTGCCTGGTTTCTAGGTAATAGAGTCTGTAACTCAGCAGAGCAGTATAAAAGGAGCTAATTCAGGCTGTATGAAATCTCATTTGCTCTCTTCATGCACTTGTAAGGACAGAATATAACAAAAGATTCCTCAGCCTCCACACTTTTATGCATAATCTGCTAAATGATGGACAGATACAGTGCAATGGAGACAGCCAGTGCATATCCATGTACAACAGACTTTCCTATTAATCTCTGAGATTAGCTGAAGAAAATATAATCTACATTTTGTTTTGTTTTTTTTTTTAGTTAGCTTCTTTTGAAGAATAGCAATTAGTACAAATTCTACCTTTGATTTCAAAAGCATGATTTATTTCTAAACTGTAATTGAAAGTATACAGTTGCATCTAGAGTCTTTTCTATTAGCCCTTGTCCTATTGTCAGTGCATCATTGCATTTAAGTGCTGAGGTTTGTTACAGATAGTAGGGTCTGGAAAGAATAGTGGTATAGAGGTAGAAGCTGATAAAATATATAATTAGTTTACTTCCTGAGACTCAAAGGTTGCTAAACTTGCTTTCTGTTCTCTTGGGTATATAAATTAATTTTAAACTTATTTCAGTAGTTCAATAACAGTGTCTGTCACTTCTATTTTTATTTATCATGATTATTGTGATTAGCAGAGAACATTCAGAAACCACAGGCTCGTTTCTTTTCAAAGGCTCATAAGTTCAACATTTA
>JANHGL010000621.1:0-10217 GCA_024611195.1 Ceyx melanurus
GGTGCTCTCTACCCCCTCGTCCAGGTCATTGATGAATATATTGAATAATATTGGACCCAGCACTGACCCTTGGGGGACTCCACTAGTCACAGGTCTCCAGCCAGACTCTGCTCCACTGACCACAACTCTCCGAGATCTGTCCTTTAGCCACTTCCCAATCCACATACTGTTATAGAAACTAAAAGAAGAGCCTTGGAATATGGAGATTAGCTAAGAAAGCATAGATTAAATATGACAAATTTATCAAGACTACAGCCTGCAAAAAAAAAAAAAAAGAAAAATCTTGCAGAAAATTTTAAGGACCTATTCCTGTACTGCAAGGCTACATGGTGCTACTGAGAGAGGGCATTATCCTGTGAGTAGCCTCTCTCATTTCAGTTTACTACTCACATACTGCTGGAATATGTTAGCAAACTGATGAACATCAAGAAATCAGTAAGCGTTAATGGCATTTGTCCAGAATAGCTGAAATAATGGAAGAATTCTGTTAACTTTGTTGCAAAGAAAAATACATGCTACTCAGTATACCTCCTGTACTGGAAAAATAGTCGTTGTTACAGCATATGCAGTTGTTTGACCCTGACTCCAGAACACACAAATTAACTAAGTTCATTAAAAACTTTAGAGTCAGCATGATATGCAGCTACAATCATTTCTTTAAAGAAAAAAAAAAAAATCACTTGCATATTGATTTAAATTCTTTCAGTGTGTGAAAAAAACCAAAACCGACAGAATGAAATTCAAATGCAACTTCTAAAAGAGAATTTCCAAATGAATAATTTTTTATTTATTATCATTTATGTATATATATGTATGTTTTTCTTTCAGCACAATGTAATTGTTCTACTAATAACTGGCTCACACTAAGTATCTAAGCAGGGGCAATAAGCCCCATTGGGGTAATGGAGTAATGGGGTAAGAGGTTTACATTAATTCTGAAAATAACTCTGGGAATAAAATTGTCATGAACAAAGCAAAGAATTATGCAGTTCAATGGCAGAGACCATGCTGCAGTTCAGTTAAAATGATCCACGGATCTCACTCACAGCTGTGTAGTGATGATAGTGTGCTGCTTTGACTAGTAAAATACCTTATGTTCTCTCACCACATGCATGGGTCTCAAATTTGGTGTATCACCAAATCAGAGTGTGATGACAAAATAATAATCTGCTTATACTATTTCTTACTGGTACCTGCCCATGTGTCTCGTCCTCCCAGTACTGCCCGCTCACGTGTCCTGGCTTCAAGTAGCAAATCTTATGCTGCCCCAATAAATTTAAAGCATTCCAAATGAAAAAATCAGTAATTTAACATGCAATAATGTTAATATAATAACATGCAAAAGGCATTGAGATGTTTGGGGAGGAAGTAACAAGAAAGATTAAAGGGACAATTAAAGAGAGAATCCTGAGCAGCTAAACTGGTTCAAAAGTATATGCTACACGAACAAGTGCAATCAAACTCTTGCAAACTTTGCCTTAGTAGTTGACAGAATCTCCTAGGGCCCCTCATGTTGGGCTTATTAGTAGCAATCCAGCCTGGGAAGGAAATTAGTTGAAAAAAAAAATAGGCAATTTCTCACTATCTGAGGAGAAATTATGGGAATAGCCACAAATACAAACAAGAAATTTGGGATGAGAGCCAGGAAGCACTAAGGTATATACTGGAGGTGGGAGAAAGTGGGAAGAGAAAGAAAGGATAGAGAAAGTGGAAGTGAAAATAAATAGTAGCATATTCTTGATTACCTTCCTAGAACCTTTATATCATGAAGACAAGTGCCAACCTTAAACTTCCATTAGCTTATCATTGCTTTTATATTTCTCAACTTTATCTGGATGAGCCTGAAAAAATAGCATCCAAAAAATTAAAAAGCAACATGTCAGTTTACAAATTTTCTTTGCATATTTCTGGATGTATAGTATCTCACCCTGTTAGACCTGAGGAAATGGTGTTAGCATGAGATTTTTGTTGTGTTTTAGTTTGACTTTCCAGAATATATCTTACCAATGATGATGATATCATGCCAAATTCAAGGATTTTCTTCCTTCTTCTGTCTTGTGTGGGTGTGAAAAGGCTAGATGTAGACCAGCATGAAGGGAAGGAAAGAAAACAGATTTGTTTTTATTCATGTTGAAATATTGCGAAATAAGGAGCATACTGTTTTCAGGACAATGACTACTGCCTGCTGACATATACCGCTGATAAAGAAAAACTCTAAGAGTGTCAGCTGTAGTTCTTCACAAACAGGGCAAATGACCTCTCAAACAGTTAAAGTATTAAAGTGGTTATATGGAGATGCAGTGCCTAGTTTTGCCAAAGAAAAAAACCCATCACAGTTTTATCAATGTACATTGTCAATGTAATGCTAGTAAAAGCTGCTTCACCCTATGTGCTTTTCATTGATTTCTTCATCATTTATCTTCCCAAAGAGGCTGAAAACTGCTTCAATTAGGTAAAAAGCCTGTTTGGATTTCTTTCAGTCTTAAAGGAGGTTTCTGTTTTCCTATTCAGACTCTTCATAACTTCCAGAAACAGAGCTTATCTAGTCAAAAAGTCTGGATGTATCTCTTAACTAAGTAAGGTATTTGCACTCAGTCTTTTCTGTCGCTTTCCTTTACTCCAGTTTCTCCTTCCACAGCCCACCCCTTCCAATGCAACCCTCAGTTACTGAAAACAATTTCTTTCTGTTCAGGGAAGTAGAAAAAGGAATAAATCTTCACAGCCAGACCAAATGTCTTGTCCAGCTGTCTTCAAAAGGCAGAAATTTACAGTATCTGTTCTTCCACATTGCTTTATAAGTGCTGCACTTTATCAAGAGCAATATATCGACAGATTCCCATCAGGTGTGCCAGGGTTCACAGAAGCTGTAGAAATTCTTCATGTTGCTTAGAGAAAGAAGACTTTTTTTTTGAGTGCAGAAGATAAAAGAAGGTGATGCTTCCCTTTTGTTCTCACTTATTTTCCTACCATAAAGAAGTAAATTTTTTGGTCCAGTTTATGGTGAGTAATCTCAGATACTTGTAAGCTACTGAGGGAAAAAAAGATTAATAAATGGGCAAAATTAACGTGGCCTTCAAATAATTTTTGACTGGAAACGTTTTCCCTTTGAGAACAGCCTTTCTTCACTATCAGTATTTCCCCTCTGAGAACTACCCTTCCCTCATTATCTGCAGAATCAAAGCCTAGTCATTCCCCATTTGTGTCTTTGCTCAGTATCAAGTCTGTGATAGAATGTAAAAAGTGCTGTGTCTTTTTAATTCTACAATAGCTGGTGGAACTTATCTATTATTTAAGCTTAAGACATTAATTGCAAACAGGGTAATGGACATCTGAAAGATCTTTTCCTTCTATCTATCCAAAGATTTCTCAGAAGAGAAAACAAAAAAAAACAACCCACGTGAATTGCTTTGTTTATATGTGAAGGAAAACAAAAGACAATAATGGGAAGGGACTAATGGCTGGGCCAGATAGAGGCTTCTCTTACATTCTTTTATCATGGTTGGGAGCCAGTTCTTTCAAAATAGGAGGCCTGTCATAATGAGGAAATTGCTTGTGATTTGCACCAGCATATCTGGCCCTGCCAGCTGTGCACAGGGGTGGCAGAAAGAGCAGTCACACTGATACCCAGCAGCAGCTTCCCACATGGGTTCTTGTTAGCAAAAGGAATAAGGAAAAGCGAATTTGTCTGGGACTGTCTTGAAAGGTGTGAAGCAAAGGAATCTGTTTACAGGTCTGCAAGTGAGTGATGCCAGTCTTTAACACTGTCTCTATGCTGCTTGCAGAGCTGCAGCAACAGAAATGTGTGAAGGTGACCAGCCAAATCAGCCAGCAGAGCAATGCAGTGCCCTTACTAGCAGCCAGTGGGAGGGAATGAGGAACAGTTAGTTGGCAGAATTGTCTCCCACAGCACAAGCATCTCCAGGATGTGGAGATCTGTATCTGTGAGTGATGTTTCACTCCCTCCTCACAATGGGGCCTGAAAGCAGCCGACCAGCCTGTGAGGATGTACTCCAGAGAAACACCTTTTGGGACACAGGTGCTGAGCATTCATCTAAATACTTTTCTTCCTTTCTCCCTCTAATAACACTTAATTCATTAAGCCAGAAAGATTACTGGTTGCAACTGAGGACATACAAACTCATGTCACATCAAAATGTTGAATTTAAATTTTATGGATGAGACATGACCTGGTGTTTTATTAGGCAACTTTATGAATTTTGCAGAAGCTATTATTGCTACCAATGTGCTCCTGGAAAAATTACCACAGATATTCAGAAAGGGGAAAAGCAAGATGTTTTTTTGTGTTTGTTTTTTTATTTTTTCATTGAAATTACAGAAGCTAATGTTTTAATAGTCTTTTATGTTTTAAGGTAAGTTTAATATTTAAGCCATTTTCAGGTAGTCCTATTATGTCAGTTAGCATCATAACTAAGAGTACTGTACACTCTGGTCTTGCCATGGGAGCAATGAAAATGTCTAGACAAGCTCATGTCCTTCTCTGAGACAATCAACTGTGCAATTCAACTTCTAAATGTACAACCATTCACATTTAGCTGAGAGAGCAAACCTTAGACAAGCTTTTCATCCACAGATGTAGTAGGGCATCCACATGGAAATCTGAGTGATTGCAAACCACCTTAAAGCTTAAAAAAGGTAAAACTCCAGGAGGCTTTTTGTTGTTGTTGTTACCATCATTATTATTTACCATGCATTATTAGTGGCAAATATTTTCCAAAACAGCATTTGGATAAATAAAAATTATTTCTGAGAGATCACTGAAGTTTTATGATTTGGATGGTTACGTTACAAAGAAAGATCAAGCCAAGTACAAAACTCTTTACAAAGCAAACATCAGGTTTTAAAAGACAGGTACCTTGTATTAGGCACCTTCATTTATATTCAAATATAAAAACAAATCTTGTTTTGAAAAATATTGAGCATGCAGCACTTCCCACTAATTTCCCTAAGCACTACCACACTAAGAATTCTGTTTCAAATAGATACATGGTTTTTGGGAGTTTATCTGTTGACATGGGGAACCATCTTTGGAGCTTAAAATGAAATGCTATTCATATTCAACAGCAGAGAGTACAAAAATAAATGCAAGTATATCTAGATATGGATACACAAAATTACAACAAAACACAAATGTCCAAAAAATTGCATTTGGCACAAATAACCACTGTTTACTCCAGCAGCCCACAGTGAGTGGATTTCAGCCCTGTAACGAAGATACCTAAATCCTGAAGGGATTTAAATGACAAAACTTATATAATTTTACTCTGTGACAGGCTGTGGAAAATCCAATGCCTTCAAATCACAGTTCTTAACACTTTTTTTTTTTCTCTTGTTTTGTACAGTTCTGACCTGAAGCTTATTTGAAGTTTTCCTCCTGAACTGTTTTTAGCAGAAAGTTCTGTTTTGCTGTCATAACAGCCCACTTTTCAGCAAGAGATTAAATATTTCTTTTGTCAGAAAAATGTGAATACCTGAATACTAAAAAATGCCATCTCAGAACTGCTGCCAAGTGTCTCTCAGGAATTAGAGTTCAAATGCCTCAGGTCTCCATCAGCAGTTGTACCATAATACAGTGGGAAGAGGGAAGGCTATGGTGGGTCTCTGAACACATCGTATATCTGTATCTAACTACATCAGTAGAGAAGATTGAGGACACAAACCACCAGATGCACTGTTTTCACAAAACAGTAGCCATTTTTTGCAGACAAAAGTTTCCAATATATCTGTTGTTGAGATGTTGGATTTTTAGTGTGGAAGAGGGGTCATGAGGAACAGAGTGCTGGCAAAGACATAGAGAAAATTTCACTCAGAAATCCTTTTAACATTTCTTCTGAAATAACACCAGCTTTTCAGCAGCCATAGTAACTTTTATCTGACTCCTATTTAAAAAACAAACAAACAAAACAAAAATAAACAAACACTAAAATGGAACTGAATTCAAGTTGGTAAGTTTTGACTGACTCCAATTTATGTCTGGCTGGCTCCATATTTATAGGGAGACCAGTTATCACCACATAATCTTTGTTTAAACATAACCCTGATTTCAGGTTTTCTTTTAAGAAATCCCAGGCACTCTTAATCAATAGCCCACTGTATGGTGTACAGAGCAAGCCTGGGCAGACCTGATATTAGAAACTTACTTGAATCTCTACTTCAATTCACATCCAAAACATGTTACCTTTAATGAAAGGCAAATACATACTCCATTTACTTTGGCAAGTATTTTCCTTTTTCTGCACTCACCAAATTAAGAGTAAAAAAAAATAAAAAATGGATGGAGGCTTACACAAAACCTTTGTTTGCGAAGACAATTATATTTGAAGCTTCCTTTTTTAGTGATTAGGGAATGCCAGGTGTGTTGATTGAGCATTGGATGTTGATTCTAACCCCAGCTTCACTTCTGAACCCCTGAAGAAATGCTGTTTACTAAAACAAATTCCTCGTAGCCCTTGACCAAAAACCTGCAGACTTTTTTCTCTTTAGGTCTACAATGAACAGTAACCTGGGATATCCCATCAGAGAAAGGATAAGTAAACTAGCTCAAGAACACTTCCCATCAAAAACATAGTTGCAGGATTTTTCCACCTTCCACTCTCCAATGTGAACAGGGAGCAGAATGAAATGCTCTGAGCATGCAATAAAAGCATGTATCCCTTCTCATGAACTAAGAGGGCAGCAAATGAAACTACCATTAAAAATTAAAGAGTGGCATGCAGCAGACTGAGCTTTAATTGATTGTTTTTGTTTTCATGGCAATGATTCAAGCTGTGATCAAATGAACAGTGATTTGTAGCTTGACTTGATCAGAAGGACAAAAGCCATGCTATCTGCAGGGAACAAGGATGAATGACTACTGAAAGGCACTGAAGGTGCCTCAACTACTCATTTGCATTTCAAATCATCAATATTTGAAAAAGCAAGTTACTCTAGTTGCTTAATTTCCTCCTTTATTGCTTGTGGGGCTGGGTGGTGTGACTACAGTCAGGCAGAGCCAGAAACAGCTGCTTCCCACTAGAGCTGCACCAACTAGCAGAGGGAAGTTCCTGGCCCCAGGACGGGCAGGCAGCCTGCAGAAGCATCTCCTACACACCAACTGGCAGAGCCCTCACAGTGCTCTTTCCAGCTCACACACAGACAAGAGCCTGGTGTGGTATATTTACAAGCCACCTGTATGCTCAGCTTGGCTGCAACAGGGTCACAGTAGCTTCTTTGAGGACCATCTGTTGCAGGATGATCTTGGAGAAGCAGGCTTGAACCAGCAAAGATGAGGAAGGACTATGGCCGTGCATGCAGGACATGTGAGCATCAGCTGGTGTTTATGACTGGCTGAAGCTTGGTACCTAATGTGGTACCAAGCTTCAGAGTACCATGGTGTGGTCCCATGGTGTGGGACCTGGCAGGCGTGAGAGGTCAGCAGGCTACTAGCATGAAGTGTATGCTAGTGGAAGGGGTGGTGTTCAATATGATCAGTGTTAAACATTATGAAAAGGCCAAGGACTGATTTTCTGGCTGATGTTATTTCCATCTCCTCCTTCTTGCAACCAGAGCAACTATACCTTTCATTCACCCAAACCAGGCATCTATTCTAGTGTCTCATTCCCCAGCATTTTCCTGGCAGCAGCATGAGCACCCCTCACAGCATGCTGTAAAAACAGATCTGGCTAGTGAACAGCATTTCAGTATGTGTTGATGTCATGAATAAAGTAATGTGTAGTTCAAATGTGTTGGAAAAGAGAACGTTGATTCAAGAACACTGATAAACAGTGGTAATTTAGAAAACTATTTTTATGTGATTTCACATTCATACATTATCAAGCTGTAATAAATTACAGATAAATACAAAATGTGTTATTATATCCAAGATAATGTACAATGTAATGTCCAGTATCGTATTGTAAAACTTATTACACAACTTATAGTATTATAAAATACATGTATGTGTAATAACTGTATAGTTTTATTAAAGTCATTAATTTAATTAGCATTATTCAGTGATAGTGAAAGTAATGATTTTGACCAAGAGAAGGATTCAACAGCAGATACTATTGCCTGGTTGCTTATCACAGTTTAGGATGCAGGTACATATAGCAGAAAAGTACAGCTGTTACTGCAGCCCTACCTCAGTCCCCATGGGAATGCAGTCTATGCATTTTCTCCAACTATTTTACCTTCTCTCTGGAAACATTTCCCAGACCAAGTGAGGGTGGGGGACAGAAAGCTCCCTGCTGTCATCTTAAACCCAAGCTTGTAGAAGTTATCAATATGTTATTTTATGTGTGTCATTCATTTCTTTCCAGTGTTTGATTTTTTTGGTTTGTTTGTTGGTTTTTTTTCTTTGGTTGTTTTTTTTTGGTGGGGGGGGTGTGTGTGTGTGTGTGTGTGTGTGTGCGTGTTTTTTGCTTTGTTTTTTGTTCTTGTTTAAGCTAATCAGATGTCAGAGTGGATAAAGGAAGGAACGTGAAGTGTTTTTATTTTAAAGTTGATTTGGTTTTGGTTTTTTTTCTGGCTTTGCATTATGACTAATAACTGCACCTTTCACCGAACTATATCCTAAACAGAAAGATAAATATTTCAGAAGCATTTGTAAAATATAGTCTTTGGATGAGTCTCTAACATTTACTACAAGTGTATTATTGTCTACTCATTTTTACTGTCAGTGACTGACTATGCCACAGAAAAATACTGCAGGGATGCTGACCAACCTTTTCTGCTGCGATTCCCTTCTGCTCCCTCAGTGATGAGTGTCCATGTTGCTCTTCCACATGGTGGCAATAGCTTGGCTCTGAACTAGGCTCCTGCACAGTTAGAAGTGTATTACTTACCTGCAGAGTAGCAGAGTAGCCCCTTCATCTCATCTGTGGATTTTAACAACGGTGGTTTGCAACATGCACTCAGCAAACTGGAAAAAAAAATAAATAAAATGAACACATAGAATCATAGAACAGTTTGGTTGGAAGAGACCTTTAAGATCATCGAGTCCAGCCATTCATCCTGCACTGCCAGGGTCCCTAAACCATGTCCCCCAGCACCACATCCACATGGTTTTTAAACACTTCCAGGGATGGGGACTCCACCACCTCCCTGGGCAACCCATTCCAATGTCTAACCACCCTTCCAGCTATGGGTTGGGGTTTTTTTTGTTCTTTCCAGAAGCATATACATAGAAGAATACTGTTTCTGAGCAGTCTCATGTTGTGATCATCCCAATTAATGCAACACTTCAGCATTATTCATTGTAAGGTGAGATAAATGCTGTATTAATTTTCTGCCTAGGAAATTAGATAACTCCTAATACTTGAATTTCATTTCATGTCCCTTCAGGGAAGGAGGATGGAGTTTATATTATAAAATAAATGAGTATTCACTATTTCAAATAATCATCCAACATCTGAGAGTCAGCCACAGAACCTGGCAATCCCAGCTCCTTTTGCCACACAGTCAGATCCAGAGTGATGCCGATTACTGACTTCAAAGGCCGAGTCTAGTCTAAATGACAGCTGCCATCCCACTACACTGGTCTCTTGGGTAAAATGAGCAAATCTGAAAAATGCTTGCGCCTTGGAATGGAAACACAGGGCAAAGGCCCAAAAAGTTTGACCAGTCACACTGAAACAAAACTATTTCTGTACAAGCTTAAATGGAACTGGGTAGCTGAAGTACAATTATATGAGGAAAGAAAGCAAAAACTAAATCTGAGCTGAAATAATTTGAGAAAACTATAATAGAAATAAAACCAGAATTGTTGTTCTACTTCAAAACTCCTGTGTCATCAAATCATTTTTCAAAATGTACATTTTCCTGCAAAAGATTTTGATTTTTCTGCTCCTTCAGAAATGTGTCTCTGCTCCAGTTCCAGTCTACTGCAACAGCTCCTGGGAAAAATCTATTTCAGTGCTACCGCTACAGGACCTGCAGTGCACTGCTCCACTCCTTCCTTTATTGATACACATCTGTAACGAGCTTCCCTCTGTACCTACTTGGACACCTGCTCCTCTGACATCTCACCTGTGAGGCTAAAACTCAGGCTGTGCCCAGCAAATCCTGAGCATGGGTTTGGCTGACACTGCTGTAACATGTTTGTCAGTCATTGGGCTCCAATCTAAATGTCCATATCATACTCTACATAATTTTTGAAAGGTCCTGGAGAACAGGAGAGGTGCCTGAGGACTGGAGAAAGGCCAATGTTGTCCCAATCTTTA
>JANHGL010000624.1:0-14163 GCA_024611195.1 Ceyx melanurus
TATACTGAATATGCTACTAAAAATGAAGCACAGCCTAAAGCTCTCAAAAAAAGAGTTTCACAGTAACTGGCTCTAAATAAGCCATCAATATTTCTTCCTGCAGAGATTAAAATTGAAAATTAAAGCCTTGATCACAACTTTACTGGAATTAATAGAGCCTTCAATGGCTTTGAATTATTTCTCAGAGAAATGGACAGGCACAGCAGACTGGAAGGCAAAGTAAGGTAGCAGAAAAATACAGTAAGTATGAGCTTACTTTATGTTCCAGAATCCATTTGCACACCTGCTTTATTTCAAAATCATAATACAATTATACTGCAGGCTACATCTGTGTACAAGAGGCAGCCCTTTCATTGAACTGCTTTAGTTTGTTTCAAGTTAAAACAGTAAAACTCCCCCAACTTATTAGGAACCCACAGGGACTTGGCGAATTTGTAAGCAAATAACATTATTCCTTAATTTTTATCTTGCAAACTGTAAAGAAAAAGACTAGATACCTTAGTCATAAAACTGGACAGCAAAAATGCAAGAACAGGAAGCTCTAAATATTTTCTTACTAGAAAATTCTGTTTCATTTTTTGTCCTGATGCTTAAATTTTAACTTAATTCACAATTAACAATTACACTTAAAGTTAATGCAGTCCAGAGACATAAGCATGGACTATGTGACTCTAGACTTCCTTTGTCTTCTTTATAACTTCCTTCAGAGGGGGACATATTTCATAGGCATACTTTCAGTGATCCAATTATGAAACATACTGCTGTAAGAGTTGATAGAAGGTATAAACTATTTTATATACCATTTTTCTCTCATATTTCCCAGTAAAGCAACTTTTATTTTCTGAGAAAAAAAAAAAGTACACCTATTACATGTATTTTCATTAAATGAACATTCACTATTATAATAAAACTAATTTTCACTAGCAATAGCTATTAATTATTACGGTTGTCAGAAGAAGATTTGTTATTAATTGTTCATATTAATATTGGCTTTCAGAACCAGGTATTGGTTTGCATATGTAGGCTACAATTTAATGAAAAATATCTTTTATAAAGCACCTAGAAATGTAACAAACCATGTTAGCAACTATCTGTCAAAGACAGTCAATTGGTTTAAATAATTATAGTCACTTAAAAAATATATATTTTATTGTTTTTATAGATTGGCTTAAACACATTTGTACTTGACCTTCCACAGTCTCCCAAAAGATTCAATAAGATCCTCACAGGGAATCTGATGAAGTATGGGTGGGATAAGCAAATATTGAAGTGGATTGGATACTGACTGAAAGGGCAGGTCCAGAGGTTGATGTTCAACAACTTTTTCTAGAGCTGGATTTTTCTGTTTGTGGAGAATTCTACTTCTAAGAACAGGACTGCCTCTAGTTATTCTTTATGGCTACAGCAGGCACATCAGGATGACTCAATTTACAGTTTTTCATTTTTACATCATCTTTTCCATCTAATATTATGAAGCCTATTTATCACAGAAACAATTTTTAGAACATCCACTGTATCTGTAAATCCATATTCCTTGACATCATTCTTTTATTCCAGGGTCTCTAATATCATCTTGCACTGTTTATCCAAATATTTGAGGCTAAGCCTCCTAACTTGCTATGAGAAGCTACAGCCATACAGAGTATACAAATGTGTGTGTTATGTGACTATGTTTTAATAAGTGTACTCCTTAAAGGAGACAGATAAAAAGCAATTTATGTGGGAAATTAACTGTTAAATAACCTTAGGAATTTGTACTAGCACTACAAGTTTAATCAAAAAAAAATCTAGTAACACATTCCTCAAAGCTTCACCCTTCCCGAGAGGAAACAACAGCTAAATCAGCAGAAGACTGATGACAAAAAATCTGAATTTGCATAAAGTCATATTATGGTTCTCAGAAGCAGATTTTATTAACTGTTCATATTAATATTGACTTTCAGAACGAGGAACCCCATGTTCTGCAAGGCAGTGAGAACATATATCCTAAATCCAAGGATTTCCAAGCAAGTCAGAGCCCTATCTCAGAAGCAAGAAATCAAGTCTGAAGATATAACCTAGTCTTGTCATTTGGGGAAATATTTTTTTTTGGTAACATTTGGATTTGGGTAAGTGGAATTTTATTTTCTGAAAGCTACCTGGATAATGGTTAATGTTGCTGTTGACATGGAACAAACAGGTAATTGAAATAATCTGTCCTCAAATATCAATTATTGTAATAACCTGCAATCTTGGGCCATAGTCATGTAGTTTATTATTCTGAAAAAGACCTACAAAGAATACTCTGTAGGAGGCCATGATGAAATCAAATACATCCATAAATGTGCTATTTTGCTGTGCATTTCAACCAACTCGAGTACATTTACCAGCCAAAGGGATGTGTCTGACCACTTCCCCTCTTCTTACACTTCTGCTCCTTCTTTTACATCAAATTTGTTTCACCCTGCAGCAACACGATTGCTTAGATCAGCTCATCTATCTGAAAGTCAGGAATTTCATCTGGGAAGAAAGGTAAGCAAATTTTCTGTAAAAATTAGCAAGTTTATCAGTTTAGCCTCTGATCACATGATCCCCAGCAGCAACAGAAGGAAGATGGCAGGTCATGTAATTCAACCTGCCACTGGACTGCATCTCAAATTGCCAGTGGACCACCTATTCTGGAGATGGGACATGAAAGATGTTGTAATATCATTTATCCAAAGCATTCATATGGTTCCCAACTCGCCCCTATCTGTATTTTATCATCTTCAGTGCATATATCCCCACAGCCCTTATAAAAAGCTGGGTAATGCTCTTAGTTTGCATTGTACTTGCAGAGAAATGAGTTGCAGTGTGGATCTTGCCCAAGGTCACACGAAAAACACAAAGCCTGGTTTTGCTCTATTTTTAACAGAAGTAGTAAATCAAACTCTGGCCAGAGATCTAATTCCCCATCTGTGACCAAAACATTTATTTAGGATGGGCTAACTTCAGAAGAGTTGATCTAGAAGCTGAATATAAACTCATAAAGAAGTGAAAATTCAACAGCATTTCCTCTGCTCAGTTCATCCCCATAGCATAATCTTTGGTTTTTTTATTACTAGATCTGTGGATGGCACTTGCAAGGCTGTTGCCCAACTCAAACTGTCACACAGCTCAGAAACCTTCTATTTTCACTGTAATTTGGGGTTTTCAAAAGTGCATACTCAAGACTTTGGAGTTTAAATCACTTAACTTCAGAAAGTGTTACTCTACCAGCAGTAAAATTATGTATAAACCTTGTAAGAGATTACAGATCTAAATCCTACACAGATTTCACTCATATTTTCCCTGGGATTTCTACACAAGGTGCATTGCAGAAAGTGACATGTAACACCAAAAGAAGGTTATGGATTTGTCAGAGAAGTTCAGGGGGACAGATCAGCAGCGTGGGGACAAGAGAATAAAGAAATATAATTTAAGAATTAAGCATCATGAGAAAAAAAAATGATATATAATTATAGAAGAAGAAAAAAAAAAGGAAAACATAAATGCCTTGGTTTGGGTAGGTAAATCCAACCTTGGAGAAGAAAAAATGGAAACAATCGTGCAATAAATTGTGCAAATTGTTCACTAGGAGGGCAGTGAGACACTGGAACAGGTTGCCCAGGGAAGCTGTGGATGCTCCACCCCTGGAAGTGTTCAAGACCAGGTTGGATGGGGTTTTGAGCAACCTGGTCTAGTGGGAGGTGCCCCTGTCCACGGCAGGGGGGTTGGAACTAGGTGACCTCTAGAGGTCCCTTCCAAACCAGACCAGAATCATTCTATGAATACAGCAGCTTTTAGAAAATGAATATGAAGCAACAGTTCTTTTAAGACAAGTAGAAAACTTGGAACAGCCCCAGCACACACAGACTATGGGAACAAGGCACACAAAGTGAAGAAAAAATAGTTTTGACAAATGAAAACTTCCAGCAGTCTAAGGTTTCAGCTGTCATATGGTTGTAGAAATAAACTGATTTATTTATGTGCATTAAAACCATAAACCTCATGGTCAGAGAATACAGGTTGGCACATTCCAGCCTCCTGCAGCAGGAGTTTGATGCAACTAAGCCATGACAACGAAGCTCAGAGACAACAATAGTGCATAAAATGAGATAAAATAACACAGAAAGGGTTAGGTGCTATCTGCCTGCCACATGCCCAATAGGGACTTGAAAGGAAAGTCTGCAGGGACAGCAGTTCACACTGACAAAGGAAATTGGTTTGTTCAAAAGGGTAACAATTTCCAAAACACTGTAAGTGACTTCATTTCATGCTAGACCCAAAGGAATTGTTGTTGTTATTCAAACAATAAATCATGCTCACTGTAAAGACCTGAAACAGCACTTAGTGCTTTGATATCTTTTGATGCTCACAGCATATGAAATAAGAACTGATCATTCCTCAGCATCACAAATTTGGTTTAAGCCACACAAATCACTCCAAAAATAGCTTCAAATTGCAAATAATTTCAAAATTCTGGGGCTTTCATTCATCATTGCAGATCTTGCTTGCTTGTGGTAAGCAATTAATTTTCCTTAGAACTATCCCATCAGCTGAACCAACCAGTGTAATCTTTATTCAATAGAACTTACTCAAAAAATGTGTCTTCTTGGGGATCTAAACATCACAGATCCAATAGAGGCAGCAATGAATATACTTCATCCCATATTATATTAAACAGCATGTGCACAAGACTGTATATGTGACTCCAAATGACTTTTTCTAGCAAATACAGAAGTCAACTATTCACAAAACACACTGGTTTTCCATGGAGAGATTAATGAAGAAATAGCATGGCTTAGCAAACACTTCAAGCTGTGACTGAAGACATGTCTAAATTATGTGAAAGATAGGTTCACTATCCTACCAAAGCTTAGTATTATGAATCCTGTTGAAAACTTAGGGAAACTTCCATAAGACATCAAAAACCAAAGGTCAGTAGACAGAACACCTTCAGTGTTAAAGTTTATAGCACTAAACAGAGTGCTGAAGGCCATAAGGCAATTGTGTAATAAGCAGGATGTTACTGAATATACTGATTTATGGGAATAAAGGGAAAAGTGTGATCTCCACCTTAGTCAATCCATTGATTTGAGCCACTTTATTCCACAATTTAACAGTGAATGGGAAGCAGAGGGCTAGAAAAGCACATCAAATTCAGTTCCTAAATCAGAAAATCTCCCCACCCATCAGACTGCACAGGATCTAGAGCAAACTGGCAGAGCTTTAGCCCTAACATTCCTTTCCACTTCTCTTACCAACCTAATTTATGCTGGTTATTTTATCACTGTCCATTGGTTAAAGAGGCCAGCTTCTTCCAACAGCCACCACAAATCCACTCTAAGGGTGTTGTTGCAGAATTCCTATGTGTTCTTTAATCACTTGAGGTTTTTTAATGTTCCAGGAATACAAGCCTTTCTAGATGCTCATGGGTCCTCCCTAATAAACAATTATGAGGAAACAGCAGAACTTGAAAAGCATTTCCATCTCTACTGCACACCCCAGTCATATCCATGCACATTTTTCTATATGCTCACCTAATTCATTTTCCACAAGAGGCAACAAGTTTTTTGTAATCTTATTTTTTCAATTATTATTATTAAACCAGGTGCACATTTCCATCTAAATGAGGATAAAACATGAAAACAGATGATGTCTGCTATCATTAAAATGAGATCATATTCCACCTTAGGTTTCATTTGGTTTTTAGTATGATGGGCATTTTTTTCACCTATGCTTTCTAATGAGGAACAGGATTTTTCTAATTGGGAACAAAGAAATATTTTCACAGGTAGCTTTGTTTTTCACTTTTCTTTTGGAATCTATTCATTTTTCTTTGGAGGTAACTGAAGTTTCAAATGCATCTAACTTTTCCCATATGCACCATTCTGAAACACCTTAAGGTGGACTTAAAAAATAGTGGGCAACTTCTGTAACACAAAAAGCAGGGAGATGTGCTGTTTACTGTGGCTGAAAGTGCTAATAATGTTACTAACTTTTTACTCATTTACATGTTTTAAATACCAAATACATATCTGCTCATGATGATAGACTTTTACAGATGTTTACTCTCAAATTAAATATGTCTTTAGAGCAGCAACAAGAGGATTGTGGAAGTTAAACTGGTCACAATTGCTATCTCAGTACTGCTCCATATTTGGTTCTGCTCCAAAGATTTTAAAATGCCTTGGGGAAATACAGCCTATTTTATACATCAGAATGGCAGAAATTAACTGCATCACTATTTGGTTTATTAGTAGCAGTTCTTAAATACATTAACTTTTGTATTCCATTAAACATTTCATTACAACTCTAAACAGTGAAATACAAGCATCAACAAAAATTAGGATAGAATGACTAGTATTATGAGCTACAGCAACTATTCAAATTATAAACCAAGCTGCTCATAATGTTGGCATCATGAATTCAAAAATTAAACTCACTAAGTTATTTTTTTAATTCTTAAAAAATAATAAAATGCATAAGTTTGTTCATCTACAAATACTGGACATAGGGAAGAGGGTTTGCAAGTTGTGCAAAAGTGGAGAAAATAAGTAAATTTGTCTCTGTCTTCAGAGAGTAAGCCAGTTAAATACTGCTAGAAATACCACTCTGATATTTCTCTCTCAAGGGCTAGAGATTACCTACACAGTCAAATTGAACAATGCATTGATTAAAAGTAGAAAAATTCCTATTAAAAATACTCAAATTTTAGAATATATTTGGAAAACCTTTATAAAAGTGAAAGAATTCTGAGGAATCTTACAAACAACAAAAAAAATCAGACTAAGTTTTAATGGATAACATTAAAAATAATAATAAATAATAACAATTATTTATTTAACATTTCTTATTCTGGAATGGAAGAACTAAGTTGAACCTAAATTCACTTACAGAGAGGAGCTTCTTTGGGCTTCCTCTAAGTACAGTGAAGTAATTGCATTTTTGAGGAGATATTAATTTTCCTAGGGTGTTAAGTACTCCTGCTGTCTTTAAAGTGTTCCTGTCAATAGTCTGCTACAAAACCAAACCACTAAAGACTGCAGAGCATTTGTTTATGTAACAGAAAGTGATAAAGTTGTGAGTTTCTGAAGCTGCTATTTCAAAATCCTTAAACATGGATGGTCAGCACAATAAAAAGAAAGTATGAGTAGCAAAAATCTGATTTGGATGCTCCTTCATGCTAATAGTGTTAGGAAAGGCAGAGCAGTGAAAACCATTTATCCCACATTTTCACTGAAGTTTCATCTGGAAAAAACCATAGCCCAAGATTTAGGGCTTTTGTTCAGAAACTCTAAAACTTCTTTTCTCAAAGTATTGAACAGGTTGAATTGAATTTATACATGTGTATATAAACCAATTATAAGTGCAACTTTGAAACTTCAAAGTGTTTTATTTTCTTGACGAAAAAAAAACCCAAAACCATGAAGCCAGACACTATAAATTAAGTCTCTAATAATGACTGTGGTGCTGAAATGTTACAAGTTTAGCTTAGAAATAGACATCAGAGCAGATATCAGTGCTGCAGCCCATGGAAAACCCCATGCCAGAGCATGTGGATGTGCCCTGAAGGAAGCTGAAGCCCATGGAGGCCCAGCCAGGAGCAGGCAGGCTCCCACAGGAGCTGTGTCCTGTGGAAAAAAGCCCATAAAGAAGCAGATTTTCTGACAGGAGCTGCAGCCCCTGGGGTTCCCATACTGGAGCAGTCCATTCCTGAATATATATATTAATCTATTTAATCAACTGCCAGACAATTAACCCACCACAGCTACAGAGAGAGAGAGAAAAATCACAGAACCACAGAATTCTAGAGGTTGGAAGGGACCTGGAAAGATCATCTAGTCCAATCCAACTGACAGAGCAGATTAGGCAACACAGGAACATGTCCAAATGAATTTTTGATGTCTCTAAAGGAGACTCCACATTCTCCCTGGGCAGCCTGTTCCACTGCTCTGTCACCCTCACTGTGAAAAAAGTTTCTCCTTACATTTGCCTAGGTTCCAGCTTGCATCCATTGCCCATTGTCCTATCACTGGACATCACTGAGAAGAGCTAAAGAGCCTCAGCTCCCTCAGTCTTTCCTCATAAGGAAGATGTTCCACTCAATCATCAAAATGTAAATGAAAAAAAAAAAATCAAAATTAACTATTATGTATCATATCTTTACTGCTTTGTAATTACTCTCATTCATGATAACTACCAAACAAGTAATTTTTTCCCCTCCAAATCAAATTCCCCATACTATCTTTGAAATAAATTGGTTTACATTTTCTGTCCTAAAATGCTATTTGTTATTTTCCCAACACTGTTTGATGATTTTTTGGTGTCTTTTTCCACTTCTCTGAGCTTGGAGAAGAAGAGACTGAGAGGTGACCTCATTATATGTAAAAGAGGAGTGCCAGGAGGATGGAGACAGGCTCTTCTCAGTGTCATCCAATGACAGGGCAATGGGTAAAAGCTGGAATATACTAGGTTCCATGTAAATGTAAGGAGAAACTTTCTCATGTTGAGGGTGACAGAGCAGTGGAACAGGCTGCTCAGGGAGGATGTGGAGTCTCCTTCTCAGGAGACATTCAAAACCCACTTGGATGCTTTCCTGTGGGATCTAATCTAGATGATCCTGCTCTGGCAGGGGGATTGGACTAGATGATCTTTTGAGATCCATTCCTTCCAATGAAGCTAAAAGAAGCCACCTCCACAGGCCTGAAGAGTGAATATGGAACTTCAAAATCTGTTAATACATATCTTGGCTTACACTCAGTATATACCCTCCTTCTACCTATAGCTGTCATTAGATAGCTTCAAATTCATGACAATGTACTTTCAAAACCAGTGCCTCCAACACTCCCTCCTGATTTTACCTTCTTTGGAGGAATCAAGTAATATGATTATCTCAGGAGTTTCAATCAAAAGTTATGTCCTCTAGTCACCTCATGAAGTTTGAATATCTTCATTATCCAATATTGACCATAATTAATCGTATGCCAATGGCTATATTACTCAAAATGATGCATCTCAAATGATTGGATTTGTCTTTTGGAGTGGAAGAGTGGAATATAAGGAAGTAACTTCTTTGGCATGAAAATACTCAAAATCCTCGAAGAAATATCTGAAAATAGAAAAAAAACCCAACCTTGCTCCAAAACTATATAGTAAAATCTATAAATTAATACATATTTTATTTACATTCATTCAGGGGAGCTATGCAATAGCCTGCCTGTTACAACACTTGAGAGAAATGCAGTTACTTTAAACAATAAAAACAAAGTATTTTCACACATACACTGCTGGCATACCTAATGTACTGCAGGGTATTCACAATAAATGAAATAAATACTTCAGAGCAAACAAGAAATATCAATATTCCAATATTTTTTCTTTACATTGTTCAGATAGGCTCTGGGAATAAAAGCATCTGGGTGAAATTAAAGGGAAAACCCCTGAAGAACATACTCATACCAAAGTGATGATAGGAAAAGCTTTTCACACCAGTGCTGCAGGGTCACTGAAGATTAAAAAAGAAAAAACAAACCAACCAAAAAAACACACACGCCAATAACAATAAAAAAGCTAACAAAAAAAACCCAACCAAGCAAAAACACTCAAAACAAATTCACAACAAAACCCCAAAGAAACCACATAGAGGAAAAAAAAAAAAAAAAAAAGAAAAAGAAAAAAAAGGTTTGCATTTGCAATCTTCCAAAAAGTTAATGCCTATTTTCCTAGCCCATGCTAATATTTGGTATATGTATGATTTAAAATACAGATACCTGAACATGCCAGTATTCAGCTACCAGAACAGCTGTTAGCTAACAAACTGTTGACAGATTATTCCCCCCCTCCAAAATTACTAACCATCCATCTGATGACACACATCAACATGCAAGCAGATGTAGCAAAAGCCAGAGCTCAGATTCCTGTGCTTTGTATGTTTTAGCTGTACTGAGATAAGGCATTGGCCTTTCTTATTGATCCACAATGGGAGAATTCTCTGCTTACAAGCTTACTACTGTGAAGCCTTGTTGTGTGAAGAATCACAAAAACATGTGTAAGAAGGCAGATAAGATTCAGTACCTTTCTCAGCATCTGAAATGTTCTATTTCCAACAGTTCCAATCAGCTCTTGTCATTTTCCCACAAGTCCAAACAGCTCAAGTTTAAGATTTCACTATCAGGGATAAATTTCTCTGCAGCTTAGTGGGAAGGGAGGGGAATACTCCATGAACTAGTTGACAAGAGTTTTTTTTCAGGTTTCATCTTTAAAGGACTCTACTATGCCATCTAGGATTTTCATGCATTAAAGGCAGTTCATCCTTTTAAGGAGACCATTTCTAGCCAAAGGGACTTCAGGTGTCTATACCACAAGAAGTATTTTTCTATGCAACTTGAATTCAGTGTGACCATGGCTGCAAATTACTCACTAATGTAAAGAATGGCAGACTGTTGCATTATGCAAAGCCACACACACATTCTTCTGCATGCCTGTAAATGCAGTTACTTTCCTGTTTTGATTGTACTGTACTCTGTAAGAATGGGTTTCACCTAACAAGCTATTCAGAAAACTCTCACATGCTATGCATGTCATCTCAACCCATTTTTTTTTCATGTTAGAAGTAACATGAAAAATGCTTTCAAACATCATCTGAGACTTAGAAGCACCTTACATTTTCATAAAATATTCACTAGAGCTATGCACAATATCAGTTCTGTTGTGGTCCCAAAGACACGTAGTTAAGTCATGTACTACTGCTGCAGGAAGAAATGTCTTGAAGGAAATCTCTTCTACCCCACACAGCTTTAATATTATCCAAGTCCCATGCACGAAGAATAAAAAGAAGGGGGGAGGGAAATCACAGCTAGAATTAAAAAAAAAGCTATTTTATTTTAGCAGTCCTAGAACTATATTCTAATCACCATGAGATAAATGCTCTAACCCCCATCTGCACCATTGCAATCTTTCTCCTCCCACATCAGTGCTGAATTTGTGCAAACAGAAGAATGATTAAGGTGAGAGCATTAAAACATTTCTTTTCCAGTTAGGAAGATGTGGTTTGGAACAGTACTGACATTGTATTTACAGCAGATTCCACCAGTCTTGGACCTCAAAGTAGCTCCTTTCTCTAACATTTGAGAAATATCATGGCCAGTTACTGGAGCAACACTTTTCTTCTGGAGTCCAAGCTGCTGGAGAGATACCCTAACAGAGTAGATACTGAGTAGATAGTAGACAGAGGTCTAGAAAGAAATAAAAAAGGGAGGGGAGGGGGGAATAGAAGCTGGCTTACGTGCTCCAGTTTGTCTTTCCTCCTCAGCCAGACACTGGCACTGTAGTCTTGCTGCTTGACAGTGCTGTAGAAGTTCGCACCTACTCTGGTGAGGCTTGGAGAAGGTTCCCTGGGTCTGCTCTTCAGCCTCATCTGCTCGAAGCCCTCATGGGGGGATGAGGAGAGCCAGTCATGCCTGACTTCCATCTTGACATGACAAGGCAAAGTCCAAGGAAAAATATCAAAAGAAATAAAGGAATTAAGAGGCACTAGATGCACACGGTCCAAAAAAGAACAGGATGGGGAAAGAAGAAAGTGAAGGAGAGCAAAAAAACACCCCCTAAAAAACTCACCCACAAAATAGCAAGAGAAAGGGGGGGAAAAAAAAAAAAGAAATGACAAGGTAGGAGGAGTGGAGAGAGAAAGAAAGGCTGCAGGTATGGGAGTGGACTGAGAGAGATGAAAGGGCACTCAGGAAAGAAGACGCTCGAAGATGCTGCCGCTTGTTGCCCTCGCCGCCAGCAAGCTGCGGTCCGGGAGCGACGCAGCGGGAAGCGGCTGCTGGCGGCTCTGGCCGGGACGGAGGCGAAGGGAGGTCGGGCGGGGCTGCTGCCTCCAGCCCGCCTGCAGGTTGGCGCAGTGGAGGGGCCGGGGATGGAGCCGGCTCCTCCCCCGCCTCCTCCTCCTCCTCCTCCCCGGCAGCCACCTTCGGGGAAGCAGAAAGCAGAACAGGAGAGCCCCTCTTTCTCCGCTAGCTGCCGGTTCCTCGCTGCCTTCTGGGGGGGCAGGAGCTTCTCTGCGCCCCTGGGGAACTTCATTCGTCCCCTCTCCCTCCGCTCCGCCTGGCACCGACCGGCTCCCTCCAGCTCCGCCGCGGCTTTCGGCGGCCGGTTGCCACTCCCTCTTCTCCAAGCCTTTGTCCGGCATCTCCACCCCGGCGGCTCCCCGGGCGCCGCCGCCCTGCCCGGGGTAGGATGCGCCTGTGACCGCCGGGCTCCGCCGCAATAAGCCGGAGGTGCGAGGCTGCGGGTTCTGGGGGCACCGCGCCAACCTCCCTTTGTCCCCGCGTCTCCTTCCTCCCCGCGCAGGGGCTCCGGGTGCTCTGAAGCGTCACCTGGCAGAGCTGCCGGTCCTTTCCCCGTGGCAGCCGGGGGCTCACCTCTCCTGGGCAGGACTCGAGAAGCCTCAGCCCGGCGAGCTGGAGCCGGGGACAGGGCTGGCAGAAGCGCTGGGCTCGGCTCCAGCTCCAAGTTCAGGTCCTGCCTGGAAACCCTCACTCCCCGCAGCGGCTCAGCCGGTGCCAGACCTCAGAAATCAACTCAGTTCTGTGGTCCCAGCTGGTCAATATCAGGGGAGTGCCCACACCTGTAGACACCTGCATATTTGTCACATAAAAGATGTTTTGGGGTGGCTTCTATAGTCCACTGCCATCTTCTTTAGTAGAAGTTGGTATGTGTTGCTATTTAGCTCGAACTTGTTCCAGCAGAAAAAAGGATTTTTTCATATACTGAAAAGCCTCCTTGCTAATTGCCCACACACTCTGCAAAGCTATATCAGGATCAGACAAGAAAACTTTCTCACATAGCACCAAGAAATAATTATTGGAAACAGAACAGCATTTTGGTTTCTGGTGAATATTTGCTAGCAGACAACTTGCAGTTTGCCAGAGAACTAATCTGGTGGAGCTATTGAGATAAAGGGACATCAAACTAGTCCACAGTTAACTGAAAACAGCCTTTGGGTGGTAAAACTTCCTTCAGACCAGTTGGTGAGAACGTTGTAGAAAAGCTCTCTGCTAACGACTTGATCTGGAGTGAACTCCTATCTCATGGACAGGAAAATCTGAAATATCCTTGATTGAGCTTAAGGTGTGTTACTGCAAAATAATATCTCTCTAGTTTCTGAATCATAAAGTATTTCCCTTCAAAATTCTAAGGATAAAGGCAAAACTGACACCACACCTCATTATTGTTATTATTAATTAATACTAATATTTGGTGAAATGCTCAAAAACTGAACAGTAGCAGGAGTTAGGTATGAATAGAAAGTAGAGCATTTTCCTCTAAAATTAAAAGCAATTTTGTAATGTCCAAATACTACCAAAACAAAACTATAATAAAATATGAACATGTAGAGCCATCAGTGTTATACAGAAATTATTTTTACTCACCAGTATAGAGGACTTGCAGTTGATTTCTCCTAACTTCTCCAATTTCTTTAGTTAGTAGAATCTATCACATCATCAATATACTCTCATAACACACGGAACAAAACGAACCCTGAAATAAGTCAGTTAAAATCATATAAGCAAGTTAAGCCTACAAAGCCTTTGTTACTTCCAAATCCCAAGCAGGAGAGAAGATTTGGAGTGGGAAATTGTAGTCTAATGAATACAAATGTTTGTATTTTCATAAAAAAAAATAAAATTCCTCAGGCAAAGTAACAAGCTAAGAATGCAATGTCAGTCCCTTGTGAATACATGGCTATTAATTTGAAAAATAAAGAGCTTTTTTTGCAGATTTTCTCTACAGATTGTTTCTAGTTTGAACCTATACCAAAAAAAAAAAAATCACTGCCTATATTAGCATCAAGACTCAGAGAAATTCCTTCTAGGCAATCTAAAAAACTTTTTGTTTCCTATACCAACAGGATGAATGCTGTAGGGGGCAGAGTTAACTCAGGCCAATGCATAGAAAATAATCAGGATATAAGAGGAATCATGTAGACAGGGCTACAATATCTTTATTTTTTTTGCCAAAAATCTTGTCCAGGCAAGTTTTGAAACAGCTGCTCCCTGTTCACCAGCTTTCTAAAACCATTTTTTTCTTTTATTTAGGGGTTCTAGCAATAGAGTGCATCTACAAGAGCATTAGACCTTTTTTCAAAAAATATATTTA